>CM039680.1:131471977-131506977 GCA_022537955.1 Schmidtea mediterranea
GTGTGTGTTAAACCATCGATATGTTACAGTGTTTATGGAAAAACTTTAATGAAAATATGTGTAATTTTTCAACAATTTATGAAATATTTATTTTATGGCTAATAATGTGTATGTGTTAAATCATAAAAATAGTTCAATATTTATCTAAAGTTTGAGATTGTTAAGAAAATGTATATAATTTATGATACACACGTGTTTTTTGATTGAAATATAGGTGTTTGTTTTACCGATATAAGAAAAACTATGGACAATTTTTAAGAAAATACACGTAATTTATGATTATCATGGGATTAGAATTTGATTAAAGTTGTGAGAAAGTTGTTAAATTTGAGATAAAATTGATTAATTTGTAAATAATGTTATTACTTTGAAGAAATTTTAAAATAAGACCTTCTGCAAATTGGTAAGAAAATAGTAGTTATTGAGTAATACTTATTAAAATTACCAAAGTTTTATAATTTTTGACAAGTCTTGATAGATCTTTAATAAAATTTGTTAGTACTTTGAATAAGAATTTAAAAAAAAAAGTTTCAACACAGTAACGAATCGTAAAGAAACTAGTACTTATCAGTTAATTAAATTAACTAAGTTGTAAAATAATTGAAAAAATTTGTTAGATTTTTTAAAATTTTAAGATTGTTAGGTAATTGTTCTAGGTACTTCTTGAATGAAAATTAATGTATTTTATCAACAGCTCATAGTTTTTAATCGTACAATTTCTCTTCATTCCTGGAAATAATCGTAAATATTTAAATTATTCAGAAAATTGTCAATAAAAACATAAATAATAGGTAACCAAATATTTTTAAATACTAGTCAATTTTAGTTTTTAATTTTCATAAAAAAAAATCATAAAAATACCAATTTAGATAATATTTACCCTTTAAATAACAATATTTAACCAACCCAACCCTCTTAAAAATGACAAAAAAAAAACAACTTGTTAATTGACTATTTCTCACTAAAGTAAATTCCACTCTAGACCAATCATTTCCCATCAAATAACACTTACCCCTACCCTACCAACTATATTCATTATTTTTTTTTATAGAAATCACCCTTTAAATAACGATATTTAACCGACTCAGTACCTTAAAAATATCAACAAATCTGTTCTTAATCGATTATTTCCCCTTAAAAGATTATAAATTTTCTTCTTAGCCAATTGTTTCTCACTAAAATAAAATAAAATTTACTCTCAACCAATCAATTCTCTTTAAATGACATTAATCCAAGCTATATTCATTATTTTCATAAAAAATCACCGACTTATATCGATATTCAACAGAATAAATTTCTTGAAATCCCTTTAAAATAGAATTCATCTCGTGACCAATCCTTTCCCCCTTAAAAGATCATAAATTTTCTTCTTTACTAATCATTTCTCTTTAAATGACAATATTCTCACTCTCTCAAAAGATTTACACACATATTAATATCTATTTGAACAAATCCCCCCTAAAAAAATTATAAATTCCTCCTCTATATTCTCCATTTAGAAAATATTTACCCTTTGAACACAGATATCCAAGCAACTCAATACCCTTAAAAATGGCAACAAACTTGTTCTTAATCGATTATTTCCTTAAAATATCATAAAATTTCCTCTTAATCAATAATTTCCCTTGAAATGACAATTTTCCTCACTGCACCAACAATATACATATTTTTTGTAAAAAAAAAAAGTACAAGGTAAAATTTCTTTAGAAATCTATATTTAACCGAATAAGATCCTTAAAAATCCATCATTCGGATCATATTTACTATATGTATTCAACCAATCAAATTCCCACTTAAAATTATCATAAAAATCTGAATTTTACCAATAAAATAAATTTTCTTTAGTATTACAAAATTGTTATCGATACCCAACATTTTCCGTTGAAAATCACCACAATTTGATTCTGGCAACAAATTCTATCAAATAAAAATTCATCAAAAATGACTAAAATCGAATAAAGTCTATGTTTCCCACATAAATTAAATTATTGTAAAATATATATCATGTTGCTCAAATAATTAAAATTAATCAGTAAATAAAGTATAAATTCAATAAAAATTACCAGTCAACCCATAGAGATATATCAATGATTTTCATAAGTATGCTGATAACCACACTGAGCATTCCCTTAAAAATCTCTAAATTATACTACTTTTGTGATTGATATCCATGAAATCAATAAAATTGAAAATGAACGTAATTATTGATCTCCTTTTTTTTACACTGTAAAATCAGTTAAAATCGTAGGTTTCACTAAAATATTTTTAAAAATTAACTGATTTAATCAACTATTTAAATAGAACATAAAATTATAATTAAAATATCATTAAATCTATCAGTCAAATTTGATTCTAATTCTTAAATAATTATCTTAAATAGATGTTTCATAAACATTTTGATCCTAAATTTAACTTTTATTTAAAATAATCCTAAAATCAAGTCAAATCTAATAAATTTTCAAGAAATTAAGTGTCTAAAATTATAGATTTACCCTAATTTCTTCAATAATTTAATAAAAAGCATAATCAAACCCTAAATCCATTAAAATTCAAAAGAAAACCATAAATTCACAAAGATGATTAAAATTTACTAAAATAAAATACCTCGTAAAACTAGATATCACTTAAATTATCATAAAATTTCCCTAAAAGCTCTAATTGATTTACATAGCCTAAAATTATTTTATTTTTGTCGAATACAAATTTTCAGTGAAGAAGTAATATTGGTGAGAAAGTACATTAAGTGACTAAAATCGGTGAAATTACTGAAAAAAGTGGGATAGTTAAAGATATCTACTAAATAGATGAAATATCAATTGCTATATTAAATACTTACAAAGGTAATATACTTTGAATGGAGAAAATATACATCGAAGAGGAAAATATTCATTGAAGAGAAAAATATTCGTTGAAGAGGAAAAAACATTCATTGAATAAGGAAAACATTAATTGAAGAGAGAAAATATTCATTAAAGAGGAAAGCAATCATTAAAGTGAGAAAATATGAATTGAAGCTAACAAATATTCAGTGAATCGAGAATTGCTTATAATAAATTAGACGGTAAATTTCTCAATGATGAGATGAAATATCAATTAAATATTGGGAAATACTTTAAACGGAGTCTGAATTATTCACTGATCAACAAATATACTTAAAAGATGAAAATATTCACTGAAAATGAATTGTACTTTAAGAGTGGATGAATTACTATTATATTCAATTAAAACTTTTTAACAATTGAGTAGATTTTGTCGGTTAATTATATTTAAATAGGGATATATATATATATTTTGATGGACACTTATGGACGGAGAAATAGTTCATTATGGATAAAATTTGTGAATTATCATCAGTGAGACAAAATCACGATTAAGGAAAATTCGATTAAGGAAACTTGTTGACGAAGTTTATGACTGGAATTTCAAAACAAAACATCGTCTAACTGATTTTATGCAACAGAGTTCGGAACGACCGTTTGAAAGAAAATATATCAACGAAGCCCAATATTACAAGAATAGAAATTAGAAATTTAGCAAAGGTATATATAGCACGAGAAGGTTACGATACAAAAGAACGATTTGAAGAAATACACGCAGTAAGTAAATCGACTTATGCAAATGTTACTCAAGATAAAAATAAGCAATGGATTCAAAAATCTTTTAATAACAGATTATACCCAAATCGTCAAACAGAAATAACTTACCAAAGTAGAAATGAAACAAACGAAAGACAAATTGATAAAGTGAAGCCGATGGCAGAACAATATAATGAGAGGATAATTACGGAACTTAGACCACCACCTTTAGTTTCAATGAAACATATCGCGCGAAAGATTTAAAATAGATGTTGTAGCTTACCAGAACCAGTAGAAGAAAGGTTGTGAACAAAATGACCATATGCGATTTGTATTCCCATTGAAGGACAAATGCTTAATATTCGGTAAGGAAGGTCATTCATTTAGAAGTTGCAATTCGATTTCCAAATTTTGCATTTCCTTTTGCTTAGATATTTTGGGAATTCTGTAATTCTGCATTTTTGTCTAATTGATTTTTCTTTTTACTGAATATTAGAATAACAACCACCGGATTTATACTGAAATGAAAAGAAAAATAATAATAAAAAGAAATTAATTTAATTTATTTATTTGCCAGACGCAACATTCCATACACTCAAACCATCAAGCAGAAATTCAGCTAAGTTGAAGTGTGAACTTATTTATGTTTTACTGTAATTTTTTGGTGACTATTGGTTGATTACTATGTTTTGCCTAAAATTCACTAGAATTTGCGTTATGGCGATGCCGTTCTCTAACGCTGCTTTGATGTGTGAAAAATATTGATAAGAATGGCTTGTAGCTTGCGGTTGACAACTAAGTCTATCATAGATAAATATATGTTTGTGTTGCTGCTCGTATGGCATGAAACGAATTTGCTAAATTTGCGTAATTTAATGGTGTTAAATTTTTAGAACCGGTACGCAATTCCGTCAATTTATTGTGTTTAAGGAATATTTACCGTAATTTTTATAGTAATTTATTTCTCTGGCTTGGTTTAAATGTTACGAATATGCGCATAACTAAAGTAATATCACTTGAAGACTTAATATTCTCAATATTGAAATAGATTCTAAATACACAGATACAGTTGACAATCAAGAAAAAACAAATGCTTCCCACTTTCCATAGTTTATTATCGACACCAAAAAAAATAAACCAAAATCTTTCCATCCATAGTTCTTGTACACATCTTTCCCTAGTCGACCCTCTCAAATTTAGACAGGTTTTGGAAAAATCTTTTCTTACTTAAACATTCATTTAAATGTTAAAACCCTTAAGTTCATGGCAATCTTCCCCGCATTTTACCCCAGTTACCACTCCGTCCACTTTTCATGAACGCCGCAGTGAAGTTCAACCAAGTCCTACTTTCGAGATCAGTGTAAATGAAACCTGACACGTCCCAGCAACCATCGAGGGGTGACTTACAATAAAGCGAGACATACGACATCCCTCAAACTCAACTGAGAGAATCGAATTCCGATTTACCATACTTTGCAGATAAGCATATATAAAATGAATGTAAATAAGTTAGGGAGACCTGTCATAAACACTAAAAAGTGTCACAGCCATAATATGAAAACTTTAAAGAAAAATCATAAAATTACAAAAGTATATTATATAACAAAAACAACACCACTTACGAGTTGCTCGGAATAAAATAATAGTATTGAAAGTGTTATTTAAAGTTTTGTTAAAGTAAAAATTACGAAAATGACTGTTGATTATATACTATTTTCATGCTTATTTTGTCTTACTTTAATTAGCTCTATGTATTTTAATTTCATTTACTTTAATATACTTTTATAAGGACTTTTTTTGTGTTTCACCTTTGATTTCTTTATAAGTAACATAATATTTTCTACAATACTTCTTTTTAATTTACTTATAATTTGTAATAAAAATTTTATTACAAAAATGATTATTTAAAAAATTTAATTCAAAAATAAACATTTGAAAACTTTCAATTAAAAAAAATTGCACCAAAAAAATCGGTGAAATTACTGTTTTGGTTAATTCTTGTTTCCACTTATTCAGATATCAAACTATTGTTTTCTCTTAAAAGCATTTCTCGTATTGTCATTTCTCAACTCAATTCTATTAACAACACTGGGATACTGGACGAAACGCAAAACTTTGATATCGAATGCTAAGCGGTCAACTGACCGATTATCGAATACAAAGTTCAACTGATCAAATCAACGTATTGAATTTAGTTTGAATACATTTTGTTGTTATTATTGCATCTCTACAGCTGATAAACAGTATGAAAATGAAACAAACAAAATTTCATAAAATCATATTTAAATTGAACATGAATATATGGGATCAGTATTCAGCAATATAATCACAATTTACAGAAAAGATCACTTGAAAGGTAATCAAAATGAAACCGAACGCTTCATGCATGGATGATATATTTGTCCAAGAACGATTGACTCTACAATTCATTAGATCAAATCATTACTGTCAATTGATATTTTCATGCCCCTGAGTCGTTAAATTCGCCGTCCTTTCTTTTTATCATGACGTTTTGATAACTTCGATTGTTTGCTATACGGAGATTCCGGAATATCAAGTTCTTCAAGAATATCTTCCTCAACAGGAGATGATGATAACCCAGCAACTCGGCCATTTTCAGGAGTAAAACAACCACTAACCCGCCTAAGACGAGCTTGACCGATATCGCGAGTCATAAATTCAATATAACCAGTTTTTGGCTCTTCAATGATATCTTGAGGTTGCTCGACAAAGTCATCATCCAAAATAGCATGAGCCAATATAGATGACATATTGTCAATACTGCCTCCCAAACTGTCACTAACCGATGAACCACAAAAACTATCTACAAACAAAGCAAATTTAACAGAAGATAAAACAATAATAATAATAATAATAATAATAATAATAATAATAATAATAATAATAATAATAATAATAATAATAATAATAATAATAATAATAATAATAGTAATAATAATAATAATAATAATAATACAAAATACCACAAAATTGGCAAAAGAGCTAAATTAAAGAAAACACCAATCCAAAATATATATTCAGCTACAATTTATTTCGACTGAATAACAGTCATCATAAGGTACTTCTTGAACTTTAAACTATTTAGAATAAACCATTATTATTTAAACAAATTTCTGCTTTTAAGTACCTGATAATGACTGTTATTCAGTCGAAATACATTGTAGCTGAATATATATTTTGGATTGGTGTTCTCTTTAATTTAGTTCTTTTGCCAATTTTGTGTGATTCTGTTTTATCAATGAGAGAGGTAGAAATTCAATGAATGAAAAACAATCAATGAATGAATTATCTTTGTTTAATTTAAATAGCGAGGTTTGTTTATGGGATTGTATTTTGCATTATAGAATCGTCATCGTGTTTATTGATAGATTTCAAGTCTTACTTATATGGTATTAAGATCTTGGTTATGAATATTTATGCTATTGATGTAATGTCACATACATTGGAATGACTGCCCGTCATCTCCGTTCTCAAGTTCTTGATAACTGTCGACTGAAAGAATTGATTAATATCAGTTAATACAATTGTTGTCTGAATTTTGTGCTTATAAGTAGATTTCAAGTTCTACTTAGATTTTGTTCGGATCTTGGTTTTCAATTTATATGTCATGGGTGTAATACCACAAACATTGGAATGACTGCCCGTCATTGCCGCTCTAAAGTTTTCGATTACAGTCGACTGATGGAATTGATTGATATTAATAATAATAATAATAATAATAATAATAATAATAATAATAATAATAATAATAATAATAATAATAATAATAATAATAATAATAATAATAATAATAATAAAATTAATAAATAATAATAATAAATAATAATAATAAATAATAATAAATAATAATAATAATAATAATAAAAATAATAATAATAATAATAATTTACTGCATATTTGTATTCGCTGCTCACAAGATGGCACCTTTACCGGCTTGCTAAAATAACAATCTTTTGAAATATCGACTCTATCACTTTCACTGAGAATTGATTGGTTTGAAATATCACTAGAAGCTGATGGAGATTTCTGCAGCACTTCAAGGCGGGCATCAAATAAATCCTGCTTAGAAATATTTTGTTGTATCTCATTATGTTTCAAATAGAGATTTAATAAATGAATTTCAAGTTTTAGCAAAAATTTAATTGTAAATGGAAAATTTTAGAAATAAAAAAACCCTTATTTAATTGATTCAGAAAAAGCAGTTTCATAGAATATAAACATAAATGTGCCGCTATTAATATGTTCTGAAAAAATGCATTTATAATATACACCAGTGCTTCTCATCTGGAGCCCAAGGGCACAAGTTGGGGCAATTTCGAATTTAATAGATTTTAAAATTTGATAAACCATAATTTTTCTAAAGTATATACGTCGTATTTTAGGTATATTATGATAGAAACAATTTCTTAACACTGAATATATAGCTCTAACCAAGATCTAGTGATCTATTACTAAAGAAAAGGAATAGTCTTCACATCACAAAAAGAAGGGATAAGAGACTAAAACTGACTAAGCTAGTTCCTGATATAAAGCAACTCTGTAACAATCTTAACACAAAAAATCAAATAAATTTTAAAGTAGTCATCTTTTCATTGTTTTTGTTTAATTTAATGATATCAGATATATCAAGGTATTAACATATAAGCAAAATGGAAATTTTTAAAAAGGGGCTTGTAAATTAATTTGTTAATTAATTCAAAAACTGGGGCAATTTTACTTTTAAACTCTATTGTTGGGGACATAGAGCATAACATGATGAGAAGCACTGATATACACTAATTATGATTTTACATGGGAAACCATATAAATATAAAGTATTAATATGGTTTTCTATATAAAATCACATCGCGTCGTCTTTATACGAAACGTATCTACGACGCAAAGCGAGGTCTTAGTGTATATATCAAACAACATCGAAAAAAATATAAATATAAAATTTAACGAAGGACAATATGCCACCTCTCAAACTATTATATAAACTAAGAATCAGAGCCATAGCAGTCAATATTATATATCTATCAGGGAAATAATTGAAATGAAAATGCAGAAATTTCCTCAAAAAATTCAAATCTACTTAAAAAAGCGAGGGTTTGAATTCATTTGAATTAAATTTTTTTATCAAAAGTACTTTCATTGAAAAAAAAACAAATTAAAATATTTTTAATGTTGAAAATAATTTAAATTGAAAAGTAGTTAATTATTTATATCAATTTTAAATATTTTTCAAAATTAATAAAAATTGTGTAATTTATTTATTGAATCGATAATATTTTTAGTTTTATCAATCCTATCTGACAGTGAATCTGTCGAATTATATCGTAAAACGTGTGTTTGAAAAACGCTTTTGTAATTAAATCATTGCCACATTTATTTAATTACAGCTATTCAAACACAAGCCTTACGATAATATGGATTTTAATTTTATATTTAAAAAAATTATTAATTTTTTAATATTTAAATCTATTTTTTTAAAAAATTTTAAAACAAATTTACTTTTATAAAAAATATAATTATATATATTAAATTAATTTTATAATATAAAGGTTTTTAAATTTAAATATTAAAATTTTAGAAAGAAACAATATTTTTACCTGTACAAATTTTACCAAACTATTTAAAAGCATTCAGAACATTCGCATTCATACAATTTTACATATTACTTCTGGTTCAAATGACCTCATCAGCAATGTTTCACATAAAACACGTTTCCAATAATTATTAAAACATTTTAAAATCAGACATTCTTATTTCACTGATACAGCTCGTATTGTGCTCACTAATATTGGTAAAACTCTTTCAGTTGTCAATTCTCTTGAACTCGAGTACAGAGGTGACAGGAAGTCCTTCAATTGTATGTAGCATTACACTATTACATGCAAATTGATAAACGAAATCCGAAAACACATATATACTATGATAAGGTCATTAAGAGAGATTAACAATGAATTAGAAATTTAACTCTCGAAATATTTTCAATTGTCTATGATAATAAAAACATAATAATTATATTTAGCTATTAAAGTCATTAAATATACCTTTGTATGGTATGTACTGATTGTGAATTTTTCCTGACGACGAATGTTGCTTGTTGATCTAATTTGGGAACTGATTTCAATGCGACTGTACCAACATTTAGGAGTTAATGGATTGGTTGGGAAAGTCGGATTAAGGAAATCTAGAGCCAATGAAATTGCAATATTCAATGATTGGAATGAAAATTAAATAAACCTGGAATGACACTTGATAACAATGCAGATTGGAAATTCAGCTTATTCGGCCGATTAAGTTTGGAAATTGAATTGTCATTGCGTCTATTTGGAGCCATTTTATCTACAAAATTTGGAATATCAACGGAATGCAATTTCCATTGAAGAATTGGTTGTTTTTCAATTATAAATGGAGCATCTAATTCAGTCCTGGAAGATGTTTGATGATGATTATCTGGCCGATGGTGTAGAACATATTGGATTAATCTGCCATCAAAAGAAAATAAAAGAATCGACTCTGATCTAATGAATTGTTCATATGAAAATGCGTATTCACGAAGTGAAAATTTCGTTATCAAAACCAAAGGTTGATCGATAATTGGTATTTGAGATAAAGGCTTTAATTGCGCGTACGAAGAAATCGTACAAGGAATCGGCAAAGGAGGTAGTCGAGGAGAAAAGGAATGAAAGGCATGATTTGGTGGCCCTTCAAGAAACGGAATTCCACTTGAAGCATGAGGGCGAGTAATCTGATACTCTTGTAAACCAGCTGATCGTTCCAGACGAGAAAGTCGATTTACAACATGCCTTTGACAATGAGTTCTAACACAAAGTGGACCTCCATAACTGGATATTGGCCAAATATGAACAGTACCATGATTACTTGATGCAGATGCCAATCGGCCGTCTTTAGAGATAGCCATTGAAAGAATCTAATGCACAATAAGAACTGATTTACATAGAACAAGTGTTGTTTCTTACAGAACATGTCGTATCACCCGTTTTAACCTATAAAGATGCAATACAGCCGATTGTTTACTGCTAGTAGGATGCGGAGCAATGCGAAACAAATGGCAAAACAAGCCTTGATTACAAGTAGTAAGTAATATTGTTCCGGTAGTATCAAATACAATCTTTGAAATTCGAGTCCACAAATGAGCCTGTCAAAAATAAATAACATATGAATTATTAAGTTTTGGTCATTTAAAATAGAACACTGACTAACGAATAAAGTACAAAATATTAAAAACCGGAAAGATTTTATAAATTGAATGTCAAACTAAACTACCGATAATATTTACCTTTTAAAATACAGTATTTAACCAACTCAACCCCCTTAAAAATGACAACAAACTTGTTCTTAATCGACTATTTTTCACTAAAATAAATTCCTCTCTTGACTAATCATTTCCCATCAAATGTCATTTTCTCCCGCTGCACCAACAATATACATATTTTTCGTTTACAAGTAAATATTTGATTTTATTAATATATTTGTAATTTATTATTATTTTTATTTTTATTATTATTATTATTATTATTACAATTATTATTTTGAAAATTTCATATTAATTTATTTTTTCAAATCTTATGTTGAAAAATTTTTATCGTTATTAACATGTATAAAAAACTCATTGCAAAAATTATACTAAAAATCTCATTGTAAAGTGATATATAAAATTTCATTGTAAGATTGCATTAAAAATTTTATCAATTAAAAACTTTTATAGAAATTTCATTGTAAAATTATACTAAAAATTTCATCTTTAAAAATCATATATAAATAATTCATCGATAAAATTATACTTAAAATTTTATTTAAAAAATTTTATCATGTAATTTTGTCGACTCTAACTTTAAAAATTGTTACCTTATGTAATTTGCCAACTATAACTGCGTTTAAAATTTTCAGCTTTAAAATTTACCCTTATGTAACTTAACTGTTGACCCTCTATTTAATTTTTAAAAATTCTTACCTAACTTACCATACTTTACTCTAGGCACATTAATTTTAGGAACATTAATTTACTTAAATTAATTCTAATGTATTTTAAATTACTCTGATATACTTTAATGTACCTTAATTTACTTTAATTTACCTTAATGTACTCTTATGTATCTTAATGTACTTTAAACCTTAATTTACTTAAATGTACTCTAATGTATCTTAATTTACTTTAGGAACCTTGATTTACTTAAATGTATTTTAATGTACTTTAATTTACCTTAATTTACCTTTGTTTACCTTAAATTACTTCAATATACTCTAATGTACCCTAAGCAGTGGTGTTGTCGAGCCGGAACGCTCCGGAACGTCTTTCCGGTACTTTTTGGACAGGAACGCATTCCGGAACTAAAGATGATTTCTGATAACGAGAATTGGCTGGCGTATTGATGTCATGTATTGTTAAAAATATTTATGCAATATTGTTTGAGTATCTAATATGCGTATTTTATAATTTGTTAACTAATTTTTATTAAGCGTTATTATTATTGTAATAAACATATATATATAGATATACACAAAATGGGTTTCGTAATGATTTTCGTTTCCTTTCCTTTTTATGCTATATACAGGTATGCTATATACTTTAGGTATTTTAACTTATTTTTATCTAGAGCCTAAATTTGCCTATGAAAATTTTGTGACCAAATATAACATTGTATTTTTTAATAAGCCTATAAAATACCCTTGACAATTTTTTATCGGTAGGCGATTCAAGCCATTTTTATTTTATACCTATATTTACCTATAAAAAATATTGAGACCAAATGTTGCATTGTTTTTTATTATGAGTTTAAAATATCCCTAGCTATAGTGTGACCATCGAAGGGGATTTGAGCCAATTTTTATTTTATGCTTTTTTATCAAGAAAAATTACTTATGCTTTTTAATCAAACAATATTTTTTAGGCTTTTTAATCTATAAAATATTTTTAGGATTTTTATTCAATTTTTATTTTATGTTTTTTTATCGTTAGGCGATTCAAGCCAATTTTTATCTTAGGATTTTTATCGAGAGTCAAAAATACCCCCTGACTATAGTGTAATCGAAAAAAACATTTTGTGGATGAAAAATACCCTCTGCGACCATCGTAGGCGATTTGAACCAATTTTAATTTTATGATTTTTGTGGATGCAAAAAATTTATTCAAAAAAAAATATTTCAAACAATTTTAATTCAAAAAATTCGCCAAAATTTGAATTTAAAAAAATGCGCTAAAAATTTGAAATCGAAAAATTCGCCAAAATTTGATTTAAAAAAAATTCGAAAAATAATTTATCAAAAAAAGATACGCACACAACATTAATTATCTTGATTACATAATTATGTAATCGAGATAATTCGAGATTAAATAACGTCATTATGTAATTTAATCTGTCTCGACCCCCCCCTATTTTTATTATCCAATGGTTTGTGGGCGCAGAAAGCCCCTAACTACCTACTTTTTTCAAAACATCAATATTCTCATTTGACAAGGTAGCCACCAGATGTAAATAAGGAGTTTTGCTTAGCTTCACTGGATTTGTCAACTTTATTTCTATTTGATTCTGGTGGAGAAAATCTGTACTTACCTAAAATTATCAGTTATTGGTTTTCATCTTTGTACTTTCATTTATTATTTTCTATGGCCTTTGTAAATTATGGTATAAATACTTGATTTTCTTTAGTCAAATTATTTTATACAAAAATGTCAAAAATCATAGAAGTTTTCCATGATTCACTGCATTAGTACGAAAAGAATAAATATTTTAAAATCATTCCACAATTTTGATTTTACTTGATATTTTAGTGAAAGTGGCCGAATACAAGACTAAAATCAGTTAATCTAAATGGCTTGTATTGAAAAGGCATAACAAACTCTTCTAACCAATCATAAATTTAAACAATCAGAAAATTTTGCTGAAAATCATATAAACAAAAATGAAGGGTTTTTACTGCATTGTTGACTTTGCAATTATCATTACTTGTAGAACAGAATTATAAGGACAAAAAAAAGACAATAAGCAACGAATAATGGATATATATATATACCAACATAAATCTAATGAAAGAAGTTCCAATCTCGAAAAAGAAGACTCGAATGAAATTATCGGAACAACTAGTACAGTTTTAACGGACCGAAAATAAAAAGATTTACAAATAGAGCATAGAAGACAATCAGTATTGATTATTTTAAGGGAATAAGTTTGATGTAAACAATTATATTTTCGAAAATAAATATGTATTAATTATATTCTTATAAAGTCGAAATCAGTTTATGAGATGGTTAGATCAATCAATAAAAGCAATGCTCTAAGATATTCACTGATTTTGGTAAAGAATTTTACAATAGTTAAGCAACAAAACTTTAAATCGAATAAACCATGATTCTATACATTCTTCATACAATGTCCTTCATACTGAAAACTTTATTGGCACTAAAGAATAAAACTAAAAAAATTGTTTGCATCAAGATAACTAAATATGGAGATGTTTTACTGAAAATCATCCATAGTTAAAATCATACACAAAGTTTTAATGGATTGAGATTAGTAGATATTTATTCAAAAAATCAATTCAAATTATATCTTAGAGAGAAAATTTGAAATTTGACAGTGGAATGTTGAAAATCTGCTGAGCGTATTTATATATCAGAAAACCTCCTTAAAATGATTTTGTTATGTATAACGTTAACTAACGTTGTTATTTTGAAAAATAAATATTTTAGTTTTGTGAATTGTTTAACAAAATTGTTTTAGTTGCGTGCATTTCATGTCTCAATTGGCATAGTTTATCATGACAAAATTTAATAACCAATAAACAGCTTTAAATTGTGAGGTTTAGAGATTCAATATTAAAATGTAATTTGACGGTTTGCTATGGAAAATATACATGATAAACTAACTATGAAATGAGCTACCACTACATTGGTATGAGAATGAGAATCAAAATCTATGGAATGAGAATTCTGGCGCCAGTCCAACAATTGACTCAAATCTATAATAGTTATGACGCCAATAGTCTGTTCTTCTGATGATACATCTTTGACAGAATCCCCGGAGCCCAGACTAGATATAACCATCTGGTTTCATATGGACATGAATATTATACTAGTAATCATTCACAAACTATTACCTTTTTTACAGATAACAATCTAACAGCATACGGCACAGAGTTCGACTCACTTATATCCCCTCCTATGCTCAATATTTCCCGTGACAAATGGCTATCAGCAAATGCTAGCCACTGATCTGATAATGCGAAAGCTACACTTGAATAAGCCTCTGATTCAGCAACACAATCTGATAAAATATTATTGTCAAAAGCAGTACAAACCGCAATAAAATTATTTGAAACCCCTCTTGAACTATTCAAATAAAAACAAATATCAAATTTGATTCGAATTTAATTTCCTATTTTGAAGAACAAATGGGAAATTATTTATAAAAAAATGTATGATTATAATATGGGAATATTTATTTGTTTATTATTCATATTAAAATGTCAATAATTACGAAAAAATGGTCAAAAATAAAATTGTTTGAAAATAATTATGTTGCATTTATTACTCAATTAATAAATAAAATTCATTACGAAAAACACTAATAAAAATTTAAATCAATATTACTCAAAAAATTTGATATAATTTTTAAAATAAAAAACTTAGCAATAAATATTTTCATTTTGTAAAATTTAATAGCATTTTAAATAAATTGTTTTAGATTCTGCTTTTTTAATATTTTT
Organism: Schmidtea mediterranea; assembly: GCA_022537955.1. Taxonomy (NCBI): domain Eukaryota; kingdom Metazoa; phylum Platyhelminthes; order Tricladida; family Dugesiidae; genus Schmidtea; species Schmidtea mediterranea. The sequence continues at coordinate 131,487,289 of CM039680.1, forward strand.
ATTTGAAATTTTCTTTCTAGTAAAACAATTTTTTTTAATGTAATCAAATGGTTGTTGAATGACTAAGTCAGTTAAACTAAAGTGCGATGTGATATTTGATACAATTTCTAAGGGTTACTTTCCAACCCATATCATTCTTATCAGCACCACATGATTCCATAATATTTGTGATTTTTTAAACACTTCAATATTTTTTATGTAATTTGGGAAACCATGAAAATAAATACATCGTAATAAATGAAAATTAGAAGAGGTTAGATTCGGACTAAATACTATATGAAGAATAACTTCGATGACTAGAGTTGTCATCTACATAGAAAAAAAATAGGAAATATCCTTACCACGTAAAAACGGATGAGACAACCTTACGCGTAATTAAATACAAAAGTGTTCTTGGAGTAAAAATATTTATATAATATTATGAAATCAATTTCAATATTAAGAGGGTATTGAAGGTATCTCAGCAAATGATATTTCGATTTCCAACATGTAATTTCGATCACTTGCGTCCAGTAAATTGAAAGAATCTGCTATATCATTTATTGATGAAGCTTCAAGTTTATCATATCAACTCACTGATTAAATATGATATATAAAAGAAAGTCTGTCATTTTTGACGGGTTATTGCTAGTTTAATAACATATCATAACTATAATATTAAATGTTGCAATTTATTTTCATAGAAAAACAGTGATACAATATGGTTACATAAATTACAAATAAAAACCTCATTTTTGTTAATCAACTTTTCAAAAAAAAATTTTTGATTTTATCGTGAAATTTTTAAATTGGATTTAAAATGTTTATTATAAAACTTTGAATAAATTAAAATTCAATTTTTAGTGTTTCAAAAAAATCGAATAACCTAGTTTAAATTAATGAAAAAACATGATTATATAATAATTTTATACTAAAAAATAATGCCTTACTTATTATATTACAAATGACCTCCAATCGAGTTGGGCAAAGGACAAGCAGCTGAGTGTGACTGCTAGCGACTATTATTTTGTGAGTAGCTTCAATTTGTAAAATATTATCTTTGATTGAAATGTTTTTTATGGATTTCCCCGTCCTTATGGAAAAGAATCGTAACTGCCCATCACAAGAGCAGACAAGCAAAGGCCTATGCTCTGAAAATGTATCGGAATTCGACATTGGTGTTGGTAACACAGTAGCGGTATAGGTGATGCAAAGTTGCAACGAGAATATCAAATAAAGATTGTCATCGGCCTGAACAATTTTGAAGAATTTATTGAATCCAAATTTACAGTGTTTTACAGGCATACTTTAACAATAATTTTTAAATCAAACCAGGAATCTCTAAATAATTAATTATACAAATGTCGTTTGACCATTTTATTTAATTTATTTCTATTATATTTATACCACATTATTCTTCTCTAATATTAAAATTTGATTTTGTCGTTAAAATGCCAGTACATGAATTATTTTAGTTAATAACTAAATTTTATTGCATACTTACTTTAACCATAAAATAATTAATTTTAATTTTATTGAAATAAATTAAAAAATAATGTACCGAAAATTCTTGTTTAATGAAAAAAATTAATTTAAATTACAAATACATCCATGTTGTATTTCCGCAAAGATTAATAATACAAATGTCTCAAAATTAATCGCAAAAATTTTTAATTACATTTCAAAATTAAATAAGCATCAAATATAACTATTGCTCGTTATTGGATGAGAGTCTTAATGCGTTATACAGGCATATACCAAATCACAAAGTTCATAGACAACTTAAACATATTCTTTTTCAGTCACGAACCATGTCAAAACAAGCAGAAAGACAAAATGAAGGACGAAGAGATAGCGTTAAGACAAGTGAATAAATATGTTTGCACTATGGAGACAAAAGTATATAAAATTCAAAATAAATATAAAAAAGATGTTGGCACAAAGAAGGGTTTATAAATTTTGTTCTCTTATTGGTTATTAAAGTTATTGGAATGAGTTTATAGAAACATTTTTAAATCTTAACAGAAAATCATTGAAAAAGTAAAATGATTTATTTTCACAGTCAACATTTGACTTGATGATATACCAATTTAGCAAAACAACAAATGCTTATCAGTGAACAATTGTATTGGTTGTATATGTATACTTTTAATAAAATAGTTTTTATATTTTACAATGGATATTATATTTTCAAAAATCCAAATTCAAACAAAAGCAATTTTTGCACAATTGTAATTCAAACAAATATTGATTGATTAAACACGAGTCTTACTCATTTTGGCACAATAAAATAGAGTAAATGGGTATTTTGGGCAGTATGATTATAATCCGTTAAAAAATCCAAATATCCATACCAGTAGACTTTACAGCTTGAAAAATTAGGTCCAGAAATTGCGGCGATCTTTTAAAATTTCAAAAACAAATCTAGAGTTGGAACTGAACATTTATTATAATACTTGCTCAATAGTTGCAATAAGAATAATAAGTGTGAGATAATATTTTTAAAAATTTGTTCAAAAATCATAGGGAAAAATTTTTAAATATTATATAGATCAATTATTACTCAAAAAGCAATTACGACGATGACGTGATAAAATGTTATATTCAATTAAATTTCAGAATGGTTATGCACATCAAAGATTCTTAATCTATGGAACGCGGCAAATATTCTAGTGGTACAGGAAGAAATCTAAAATTTAGACTTTTTATATTTCTTGATTTATCTTTGTGTATTTGTGTTTAATAAGTTTTAAAGTCTTAAAATTTAAATTTTGAAATAAAAACAAGCATATTTATACATCATCTTGGTTGTATAAACCTGTTGGTTATAAAGTTTTTCCACTATCGTACACGTTTTTTAGATTTTTTTATGAAAGTCATATGTTGACTAAGGCTTTTGAATAAAAAAAATAATAAATTCGTCGTATAAATATTAAAAGTATGATATTATTGTACTATTGGGCAAAAATAATATCATAAAAAATTACACAGTGATTCTAAACAATATTTTATTAACGGAACCTTGATACAAAATTTGAAAATTTCACCTTACCATCCAATATTATAATTTAAGTTATTTTATTTAAATTTTTATCTGATTGAAATAGCAAGATGGTTTGTAGAGTATACCAATAAGTAAATGGATATCAACGGAAGCTACAAAAATTAAAAAAAGAATAATATTTCATTAGAATTTTTGACCACAGCACACTGAAAACAGTAATAACAGGCTTTACTCATAATAATTGACAAAAGTGAATAAGTGTTACGCTATGAGAAAGTTCGTTTTGATAAGTCGAAGTTTGTCGAATGCCTGTTTGTGCACGTTTCATTTTTTTCTCCTTCAAGCCACGAAACCTCTGCTCTAATGAACTCTCAGATCTGATGAAGCAAAACCATTTGACTTAAAGAAGTAGGAAAGTTTCAACTATTTATTGCAGCTACGATGAATATTCCCGCTTTTTAAGGTAAATTCGATTCACACGCCATTATAAAGTTAGGATTTTAGCTTGTAGTGAACGATCTAGACCTTCTGCTAAAATATTACTCCAAATTGGAAAGCTTGTTGCATCTAACCATCGTAAAGCATCATCCAAAGTGACTAAGGATTTCTTCGTCTAACGAAACGTGAAAAGAAATTACCTAAAATAACTTGGATACAATAGAAGAGCAGCAGGAAGAAAGCCACTGCTGTCACAAAAAATATCACCAAACACAGTTTGGTCAGAAGAATCTTTAAAATACAGTAGAAGTGAACCGACAGAAAGATTTAACAATCCTACACTTTATGACAATTGCAACGATGTGAATCAAATAAATGCAAAAAACAAATAAACTTTTATCTAACAATAGGTTATCTTGTCAGATAAAAATACATATAAAACCTTCATTTAGATTTGCATTTAAAAAAGAAAAAAAAATATGTACGTTAATTAATTATTAATTCTTTATACATTAATATTTGGTTGTTTAAATAATATTTTGTGTAAATAAATTTATTTGAAATTTGTATTTATCATTATATTTTACAGTGATTTATTTGGCAGAACTGCTATTATGAATTTTTTAAAAGACGATTAAAGCTAAATTGTGATGTACTGTTACAATTTGATTTGGGTAATCGGAATTAGTTTTATTCGGTATTTCCTAATCGAAAACATATTCGGACACCGAAGCCTCTTCATAGGTTTTAATTCGGTTCAAGGTTGCCTTAACTAAATACTAGTGTTGGTTGAATACATCCTTTTGGAATCTTTTTCCTTTACTATTTAATTTAATTTGTAGTTTCTCCTTATTCTTTTATAGCCTTATCACTACATAATACATGTATCAGCTATTTCTTCTATTATAAATGGCCCTATACACGTCTACTAAAAATCCTTTTTGTCTGCATTCTTAATTATTACTTTATCTACAATCAATTCTTTGTGCCATCGATTCCGATTATATCTTCCGGCAATATACTTTCTTTGTCCATCCATATTTTCTAGTAAAAACCTGATAAATTTGGTTGCAGCTACTACACGTAATCGTCATAGACTTGAACAAGTCTCGTATTAACCTTTATTTCTGATATAGGTAATCCTGCTTGATTACCAAATACTATTTCATATGGTGAATAATTCGTTGTATTGCAGTTCTTAATCCGAACTACACTCCAGTCTTTGCTCTTTTTCCTTTCTAACACCACTGCAATCATTCTTTTAGTCGTCACAAATAAACGTTATACTAATATGTTGTAGAATTTATTTTAAATAAAATTTAAAAAAATTATTTAAAATTTTTAAACTTAAAACTAATAATTTGTTTGAGTATTTAAATTAAATTTATAATATTGTTTTTGTTGGTATTTTACCAGATAATGAAAGTGAATCTGTATAAATATATCGTAAAATGTGCATTTGAAAGGCGCTTTCCTGTGATTATAACTATTATTAGCAATAAATCGTCATAAATAACTGGACAAATTTCTGTCTTCATCAGCATTAGCTGAAGAGAAATTTCTAAATAAGTTTTGTAGTCAATTAAGACAGAAAATTATTTTTCTACAGAAACAAAACCTTTTCTATTCACTGCAAGTGAAGATATTTATGTTAATAGAACTTTTATTGCTGTCCAAAACATCTTTCGTGATTTAAAAATTCAATTGTTTCAAATCCATTAACCTGTCTTGATTTCTGATAATAGTACAGTAGAACCTCTATTATCCGGACTACATTCACCCAATCGGTCCGAATAATCGATGTTCTAATCGAATATATGTCCACGTATGTATTTATTGCGTCAATATTTCCGATTTCGGCCAAGCCATGATTGAATCATTAATCGTGGACAGTACTTTATCTCAGCCAATGAAATGGTTTCTAGATATTTTTAATCTATAATTTATAATATATCATTTTATGTTTCTAGGAACACAATTTCAGAACTCTTCCACTCAAATTTTGCTTCTCAAATATTAAAGTTGGTTAATAAACTACAATAATGTTTACGAAGCCATGAAATAAAAAATATAGTAAAAAAAAGAATTGCTGATAAACTTTTGACTGGAGTTGAGAAACAATAAGAATAAAACCTGAATTACATCTATTATGTAAATTGTTTAAATCTATATTCACTTGGAGTTTTTAAATTATAAAAAATATTGACTAATTTTTTTTGTTGCGACTCAAAATGATAAAAAAAATTATTTGTTAGTTTAATTTTTTACTAATCTAGAATTACAATATTATGTAAATCTAAAAAAAATGTGTTAAAAAATAAAGTAACCTTTAATTGATAAATTTGTATTCCATTTCTTCGGCCTACCAACAAAACTACATTTCTATTATCGCTGTTAAAATTGGGATCTTAAAACTTATCTTAAAACTCAAAACGTTGTAATTTTGCATACCATTATAATCACACTGAGTAAACTTTGCCCATAATATGATTTTATCCTTATCAATTTCATCTGTTTTCTTAACATTTAAATAATTTGAAAAATATTCCACAACATTTACAATGACCGATGGTTCACTAAATTAAAGAAATATAAGTAAAGGTAATAAAATTAAAATCAACTCAAATGGCTCAGAATTAACAGGTTTACCGAAATAATCTCCACTTTGCATCTAAGTAATTAAAACTTTATTACGGAGATATTTGAAAGTGTTTAATTACGAAAATGATTAAGTCTACAATATTTAAATAAAAATCTGAAACAAATTAAAAATGTAATAAATTAATTTTAAAAATTACACTGATAATATCAGCTGCCTCAAAAAATATTAATAGTTTAAAACAAAGATCAATTATTAAAAATATATCATAATCTTATTAAAATTAGCGAATTTATGATACAAATAAATAAAACTAACTATTTATTAATAATTAAATGTTAAAATTATATAATAGTAAATTATTATTTCGTTCAAATTTTTATCATTATAAGGACGAATTAAAAACTGTTAGATTATAAATATACATTACATATAAATCACATTCTATAATATTAAAAATTTTTATTATTGATTATTTTTGTCATAGCTTCAAAGTTATAATACTATTAGCTTTTCTGATATATTATAATTCACGAAACTATTAGAACTCTCCATTTATCGCAGATGCAAAAACTATACAAAACATTTTAGAGCTATTTCAAAACAGTATTTATAGATAGTTTAATTTTTATTTGACTGGTACAAAATCTAGGAATGTAATATATAACACATTCATCTTATTAGTAGTCACAAAGTCAAAATTAGATATACAATGTAAACAACATTTAATAAACGAAACGAAATCAGCGAGATATAATACTTGAATCATAGAAAACTAAAGAACGAGAAATTTTGTACAAACGTTTCGAATTTATTAAAAGTACTGTATATTATTAATAATTATATATATCAGCATTTTACGAAACAAAAAACAATAACATAATAATAATAATAATAATGATCGACATTATTATTATTATTATTATTATTATCAACGATATTATTAACAATAATAATAATAATATATAAATTATAATATCTGAAATCGTCAAGGCATCTCTATCTATATCTATATATATATATGTATACTCAAATAGACACAGAAAAGGCGTAAATAACAACTTTTCATGTGCTAATCCCTGGCGGGGCTGATCACGGCATTGAGCAAACCAATACATATACACACGTGTTATCATCATCATTAACACAAAAAAACAATAATAAGTCAAAAATAATTGCAATATGACGTGTTTATCTTTACTGTGTCTATATTTCAAGGCACAGTTGAATCTCTGGCGAGTAGAAATGAGAGGAGTGATTGTTGTATTATCGGTTTATTGGGAAGAATCGATTGGAATCCAGGGTCGGGCCAGAAAGGATAGAATAAATATAATTATGGCCAGAGTTAGCACGCACAGCGGTACAGAGGAAATTGCAGATATCTAAAAAAGAAAATATTCAATTAAATAGTAACTATAAAAATCAATTAAACAAAGCAAAACTAAACCGGTACCGAATGAAAGAAAGTTTTTAAAAAATCGTATTCCAAAACACCCCCATCATTTATTATTGATATACCAAAAAAAAAACCACCTCACAATTTATTTACCATTTTTCTCACCGCGTACCTAATCGGCTGCGTCATTCACTACTCAGTTTACTTCTAGACCAACTTACACTGCGAATTAATAAAGGTGCATGCAGCAGACCATCGGGAGACACAGAAACCGATGATTCACCCGTTTCTGGAACTCTCCGAAGATCCGATAAAAATGTACTAGCTTGTGCTGGATATTTGTTAACCTGTATAAAACGAATTTAGAAAATTATCTTAAGTCAACGCTGAATTCAAATTTTTTTTTATATTTCAAGGAAATTTAAAATTTTCAAAAAAATAATTTTATAATTCTAACCCAAATAAATTATATAGAAAATCCTAACGATATTAATAGTATGTTGGAGTTGATATGAAATGAGGGCACAGTAAAACGAAAATCATCAAAAATAATTAAAGTACAAATATTAATTAAAAATTTTAAATCGGAAAATTAATATTGATTGGAGGTAACACGGCTATAATTGAAGGCCAAAACTAAAGACGAACTCAAATATAATAATTAAAATTTAGTGAAGAGTCACCAGGGAAAGTTAAGAGCAAAAAGCAAGCTAATTAATTCTAATTTATCCCGTAATGGAAAGCCCTAGCCAATGGGAAACCAGAGCAGTGAAGGAAACCCGAGACGTATAGAGAGCCGAGTTGTACTGAGAGCAGTGTTAGTAAATATACTAATAAATTTGATTAAAATAAATAATTGCTTGACAATAATTAAAATGTTTTTTGGTAAAGCAATATAAAAATAGACCTAGAGATCAGATGAATTGCTAATTGGTCGAAGAAAAGTGTATCAAAAGAATCATTGAAGAAAAGCAAAGTAATAGAAATAAACTTCGAGTATTAATTTAAATCAACTTATCATTCCAGACGTTAAATAAATAAATTTCTGGGAGAAAAGTGTAAATCGTGTGACAGTTTGTGTTTGAAATCATTAAACGTATTCTGGTTTGGATATCCGAGGAATCAGCGTTTGACCGACTTGTAAAATAATAACCCAATAAATAAACACACTTTTGATATTTTGGCAGAAATACCTTTTTAAAGATTAATTTATAATCAGTGATGATGCAATTAAAATTATAAATTACCAAGATGGCAGAGTTTACTGTAGCATTTAAAGACTCGTAAATATATATATATATATATTCATAACCGAAACCTAACCATGATTACTGAGTTAAGTATTAGTAACTGCTAATTGTACATAACTTATATACGATATTCATTGTTGTCATCATCCGATGAAAACATAAAGATTTTGAATTATTTATTTGAATAAAATTATCAAAATATTACTAAAGATCACAAAACATATTAATCAATTCCTTCAGTCGACAGTAATCAGGAACTTGGGAACGGAGATTGTATATTTATACTTAATTTCTTCCAGGATCCTGAGGGTCTTCACTTTTATTGTGTCTAGTTTTTAATGCCCGTTCTGTATTTTGTGCATTTTGTAAATGCTTGCTATTGGCTAATTTCGTTCTAATGTGAATTTTCCAGTAGTTAGGCTTTCTATGTTGTTATGATGTATGTTTACACTTTTTACATATTAAAGTATTAGTTATAAACATCTCATTTGGTTACTTTATATTAGAATAATCTTTTGGTAAAAATATGGAATTCTAAGGAGATATTTGAATGAATTCCATCGTTGAATCTTTTTTTGTTGAATTTTTTTAAAAGTATGAAAAAATTTGATTTTGTGAATTTTATTTGTTTATTTAAAGTACTTTTGTATAAGTTGTTTATGTTGATTTAAAAAGCTTGGACTTTAATAAAGAATTAGTAGTTTCTTAATTATAATGGTTAATGAAGTTATCAATTTTCAAAACACATGGATCTGCTAACATATCTAACACTTCGTTTTGATTCGAAGTACTGTAAAATAAGTCGTGATTGAATTAAGATGGCTAGATCCTTGCTTTTATAATGGCTTATTGTTGTCGTACTTCGATAGAAATGCAAACGAATTTTTATTTTTTGGATTCTCCAGAATTAAATGGTCAAGAAGTTTATTTGGAAAAAAGTGTCTATTTTGGTGGAACTGCTCCACGTTTAAAATGTAGTAAATTAGCGGACATAAACAAAGCAGCTTCATGTATGGCAACAATCAACTATGAGTCTAGATATGGAGTCATTAATCGATCTAGTGACGATGGCTATTGCTCTCCTTCACAATCCGTTGATAAATCTTATCGTGAATCCAGAAGATCGAGATCAAAAAAAATGTCTTATGATTCTGGTTCTATTTCTAATTCAACGGCTTATTAGACCAAACACCCATCGTTGAATAAGTATTTTTACAAAGATGTGTTTCCAAATTTGATAAATTTCTACTTTTTCACTGAAGTCAGTATAAGAAGAATCTGATTGAAAATCGCAAAATTCCAATTGAAGATATGATCTTATATTTTTTTAATTTTTAGCACTATTTCAATCTAAAGATCAATATTTTATTTATTTATAGTTTTAAACAAAGAAAAATTCAAAAATAAACGATTAATTGTGAAAAGGATAAAAGCACTATTGATAATTATAATAAACAAAAATAATGATAGATAATAATCAATTAGTTGTGAAAATAATAATCGATCAATTGTGAAAGGATGAAAATTGTAATGATAATTGTTAAATGAAAACATCAGATAATCGATTAATTGTGAAAGGATAAAAGCACTATTGATAATTATAATAAACAAAAATAATGATAGATAATAATCAATTAGTTGTGAAAATAATAATCGATCAATTGTGAAAAAAATAAAATAACTATTGATAATAATTAAACAAAAATAATAATAATCAATAATCGATCAATTCAATTGTGAAAGGATGAAAATTGTAATGATAATTGTTAAATGAAAACATATTATCAGATAATCGATCAATTGTGAAGAGGATCAAAATTAAATAGATAATCAATAAAAAAATTTGTCAAATAATTAAATCGTGTAAATTCAATTATTATAATAATTTAAGATGTAAATTTATAGTAAATCAATGCTATAAACAGTGATTGGACAAATTCAAGTAAACATACCCTCCTTGATCTGGTCAAAATTGACTGATATTGTTCATTTATATTCTCCTTAAGTTCTTCAATTTCACAGCGTTGCTTTGTACAAAGTTGTTCCAATTCTTCAATTCTATCGGTAACCGGTTTGATAGTTACCTGTTGCACCTTCTCTCCTGACAGCAATGCCTCATACTGCTCGAATAGCAAATCGTAATCTTTCCGTTTTGCAATCATTTCTTCTTCGATCTCTTGAACTTGAGCTCGTAGCTTTTGGCTTTCCTGATACAACTGTCCATATTCAGATGCACTGACTCGTTGCACTGTTTCCTTTTTGATATCCATATCGCTTTTGGCATCTTCGAGAAGTTCTGACAATATAAAAAATCAATTTATAATTCAAAATAAATGAATTTCGTCACCAATTCTTTTTTCCACTATCGATCAATATTTATGTTAAATTTAGCACAAATATTGATCGATAATCAAAAAACAAATGAAAGTTAATGAAATATTAAAATCAATAGTGAAGATAAAATATTTTACTTTTCAATTCATTTAATTCTTCAGTAACCATGTTGGACTGATTCATGAGATCTTGTTTGTCATCTGAAATATCGATACCAAATGATAATTGGGAAAACTAATAAAATCAATATTGAAAATTAAATAACCATACTTAAATGGATTAAAACACAAAATCCACAATAAATGATAAATGAATCAATATATTAATAAATACAAACAGTGGGCGACTTACAACTGCAATCAGCTCACACAGTAGACGAAAGTTGATTTGATAACAACTCGAACTAACCAGTATTTCATATCATTTTCATACACAATATAAATATACAATAACCATTTCCATTGTTGACTAATTTTAATAACCTTTTATTTTTTCTTTTATTTTATAAATTTTCCTTAATCTTAATTAATCTTTTTATTTTAAATGTTTAAATATATATATATATATTATTGTCATTGGAATAATTAATGTGTTTGCTTAAAATATCTGCAAATTAAACCGAAATGTGATTCAAAGTCACTCTTAGTGTTTATAGGGTTAATTGACAAAAAGTTGAAATACATATATAGGTATAATAATAAAAATATTAATAACAATAATAATAATTAATAATAATAATAATAATTAATAATAATAATAATAATAATAATAATAATAATAATAATAATAATAATAATAATAATAATAATAATAATAATAATAATACAGTTAAATAAAAATACTTATAACTAGACATTAAACAAGATTTTTAAATTGAAAAAATAAATCATGAATTATTTTGAAGCCATATCTGAGGCTTCCCATAATATTCTAAGCGGAGGAAGTTATCGAAATATGTAAATTTGCTTTGTAAAATTAGTTAACTTTTAAAGATTATTGCAGAACATCTGCTACCGATAAAAAATGAATAATTGGAGTTATTTAAAATGTTTATGGTGAAATTAAAAATGTTATAAAAACAAAAGTCACTTCCTTAAACATAATTCAATATTCGAAAGGCTAATATATGTCAAGAATTCAATGAAGAACTATAGAACCGTCATATAAAAAGATTCACAAAAATTCTAATAAAATAAATTTTATGTGAATTGTAGATATGTTTATATTTAAATAAATCAGTAAATGTCTTATCTTGTTTATGTATAAATATAGAATTTTTAAAATTTATTTAAAAAAAAAAAAATAAAATTAATAAAATCTATCTTTAAATTAACTTTCATTTAAAAATTTATTAAAAATAAAAAAAATTCTTACTTTAAAAAGCATTTCAATAATTTCAGGGTGTAATTAATTATCCTCATAGGTCTTGGGTTTCTTGGTGTAAATAAGCACATTTAAAAGAAAAATTCAATCAATTAATGAGAAATAATACTTTTAACCCTTTGGATACCGGCGTGACCTATGGGTCCAAAGTGATTTTCTCCCAAAATATAAGACACAAATCAAAAGGTTTTACATCATTATTTAGAACTTATAATAACAAACATTTAATAATATAAAACCAATTTTTAACATACTCTGATCTTCAGATAATTCATTTAAAATTTAAAAAATAGTGAAATAAAACATTGAAGTTGAAGGAAAAAATTCATGAAACTTAAATTGTGTGATAGAACAATTATCGATGATACATGGGTAGAAAAACTTCATAGAAAGTTTAAGTAGAAACTAAGTATTTTTCTAAATAGTAATACTTTTGAATTTTTTTCTTAGAAATTTTAATAATTTAGAAATTTCTGAACTAAATTTGCAAACCTCTACGGTATTTCATCTTTACAAGATGAAAAATACAAAATTGAACTTTTAGAAAATTCTAGAATGTTCTAGAAAATCTGGTAAAATTTCGAATCTTCAAAAAAAATTACAGATATAAATTCAAGAATCTTCCAAAATATTCTAGAAAACATTGTTAGGTCTGGAATAATCAAGAAAGTTATAGGTCATCATATAAAATTCCAGAATCTACTTGAAAATTTTAGAATCTTCAAGAAGAATCGCATCGTGTGAAACAAATTTATATCAAAACCAGAACAAAATATACATCGCAAAAAATATTGAAAATTAGGTAAAAATAATAAAAAAAATTTTTTTTAAGTGTAAAATGATTATCATGAAGTAATCTTCCAAATAAATTTACTTTTGTGGGAAAAAAATTTTGGGGTTAAATAGCCTAATGTGGTGTATTTTCAGTATATACTCTTATACATTTGCAAAACACATGTATATTCAATTTATTTCTAAATAGATGATTGATTATATTTATCTTATGCTTTTTATGTCATTAACTATTGTAAATATATATTTCTTTAAGGTTTATTAAATGATAATATTTGATTTTGTTGTGAACCATAAAAATATGAATAAAAATCAAAAAAAACCTCCGAAAGCAAAATAACTCAAGAATATTTATAATATTAACCCATTAGCACCTATTTTGAAAATATTTATTAGAAAGAATAATTTTTCTTAGAACTTGAATTAAATATATCTAAAATTATTTGTTTTCCAGCCTTTCGTAATTTCCTCTTAGAGCTTACAGATCAATGATTTTTTTTTTCAATAACCCTTGTGCATATAAGACAGGGACGTAGCTAGGGGTGGCATAGAGGGCATTCCCCCCCCCCTCAAAAAAAAATAAAAATATGTGACATTTTTACTTGTGTAAAATATTTTATTATATTTTTCCGTGTGAACTTTTAACATTGATCAAATCAATAAATATAGAATGGCCCCAGTGGTAAGACATAAAGTAAGGGTTAAGCGAACGCAGTCAAGTGCGGTAAGCGGTAATGGGTTAAATAACTACAACGCCAACAATAACAACAATAGTTTGGACTTTACTTTCGAGTTTGCAGAGTTGTAAATTAACATTTTCAATTGAAATTTGCTCATATAATCTCAGCGCTGCTTACACAATTCCATGCATAAATAAAACTCAATTAAAACTGACTTACTTTGCAATTGAACTAATTCCATTCTCAGAGAACTCGAGACTTTCTTTTCAGCATCCAATTGTCCTAGAATAATTTTTAATAATCCCTGTCTCAATAAGTTCAAGTATTCATTTTTCCAATAGCGATTAAAAGTATTTTGTATATTGTTGGTAAAAAAACGAAGCGGTTTAATTTATTCAAGCTCGTGGTGAGCGTTATTTTGTAATAATAGTAATATTTGTAAGAACGAATGCCCGCTTACTGATCACTTATCCACTGACAATTGTCCACACTGATTTACACGAATGATCTGATCGGTTGTATTATACGTAACTTTACAGGTAATATAATAGAAACCCAAATGACAGACAAGTGCCATATTCAAATTCAGAAACCACAAGATAGATACGATGTCTAATTGATTACGTAACGAGATAATTCAAAAAATCCATTTTTTCTTTCAGGCTCATCAAATAAAGTGGTCGATTACTGAAAATTATCAGGAGTAAAACATAAATCTAGATTAAAATTTTTGTCTTCGCATATTTTTCAAATCAGCAACAAATTCTTTTAATTGTGTTTAAAAGTAACCGAAAATCAGCAACTGAATATAACATATCGCTATATATCTCTCAATAATATATAATTATAAATAACTAAGTAAAAATAAGGAATATTTTAACAAATTAACCAATAAGTATAAAACAACATTTCAATTTCTTAAAAAAATAAACATTTAAAATCATATAAAAGTTACAAATAAGTTACAAACCAACTGTGTACTCTCAAACATCAAAAAATATCTTTTAGATACCATTTATATATTTAAGGGGCTTTTTCAATTATTAAAACTTTGATTTCTCTCTTTGATTAATAATACTAATTAATAATAATAAAATTAATAATAATAATAATAAAATAATAAAATTAATATTAATAAAAATAATATTAATAAAAATAATAATAATAATAATATTAATAAAAATAATAAATAATATTAATAAAAATAATAATATTAATAAAAATAATAAAAATAATAATAATAATATTAATAAAAATAATAATAATAATAGTAATAATAGACAGAAACTGATAGTGCTCTTTAGTGTTCTCGAGATAGGTATTGTGAATTTAAGTTTGTGAATTATGGTGAAAATATTGATTTATCGTTCATGATTTTTATCTGATACTTTTGCTAATTCGGCGAAGTGTTGATAAAAGAGACTGTTGACAAATTGTTTAAGAATCCTAATGTAATTTTTCTAATAGAAATAAGTAATATTAAAACTACATGTAAGAGTGATGAGCCTGAGTTTGTGTAAGTATTGTCGTACTCGGAAGGTTTTACAAATTATAAGAGGAAGATAAGCAAGTAGATTTGTCTAATTCGTTTCTACACGTTTCTAATTCGTTTAAGGTAAGCAACATGCTCATTAATAAGTTAAAAACTCCGGTTGGATTGTGTTCAATCAAAGTTTATCAATTTACATATACTGTTGTAATTCCACATGCATTGGTGTTTTGTAATTATTAAAACTTTACCTTCTTTGAAAATTCAATAATATATTATATTATTATAATTGATAGAAATAATTATTAAAAAAAATAATATTAAATCATATTAAATTCAATAATAATATTATAATATTATTATAATACTTAAAAATAATAAATAAAATAATAAAAATATTAATTATAAAACTAATGATTATAATAATATTAAATTCAATAATATATTATAATATTATTATAATACTTAAAAATAATAAATAAAAAAATAAAAAACATTAATTATAAAAAAATAATATTGATTATAATAATATAAAATACTAATAATAACATTAAATCATATAAAATTCAATAATGTATTATATTATTATAATTAATAAAAATAATAATGAAAATAATAAATATATTAATTATAAAAAATAATAATATAATAATTAATAAACAATAATATTAAAGATAATAATATTAAATCACATTAAATTCAATAATATTATAATATTATTAAATCATATAAAATTTTATAATACATCATAATATTATAATAATTAAAATAATAATTAATAAATAATAATATTAACAATAAAATGAATGATATTTAAAATAATAATAAAAAATATATTAATAATAAAAAATAATAATAATAATAATAATAATAATAATAATAATAATAATAATAATAATAATAATAATAATATTAAAATAATGAGTACCCAAGCAATGTTTTAGTTCAATTTGCAGTGTAGAAAAGGCATCTTGATCAATTAATGGATAAGGATTTACAGTTTGAACTTGAATAGATTGATGATTCAAATCAGTTCCGAATTGGACCTGGGAATGAACAAGACTGACAGAATCAGTCTGACTGATTTGACAGATAAATGATGGTGATATATTCCTTTGTTGATCATCCTGACTTTCTAGAAATTTATCGAATTCATCTAATGCTGCATATTCCCTTGACTCGTTGCTCTCAGAAGAGATCTATGAAAGGACAGATAATAATAATAATAATAAAAGACTAATGTAATTTACTTGGCAACTTTGATCGGCAAATTCTTTGTGGACATGCTGTACAACAGAATGCATCAATTTCTCTTAAAAAAAAGGCATTTATTCGTAATGATTTACAATCTACAATAAATATCCACAATTGTGTAATAATTTGGGCACCTCATAACTAATCATCCATTTAAAATTAAGTACGGAAATATTGAGTACGGATCTCAATATTGAGTTATATATTACGTGAGACCAGCGGTTTTCAGCCAGGTGTGAAGCAACCTCGTGGACACATGCAAGCGAAACCACCGAAATCCACGTGGTTTCTCACAGATCTTGATCCCAGAAACTTTTATCTATTCATGCATATGAAAAATCATTTGCGAGTGAAAATCTACCAAAATGTTTCGGATTTCCCCCAAGACGTGGAACTTTCCTTGAAAAAGCATTTTGGAACTCTTGCCCGGCTGGGCGAAGTGTGTGGACAACAATATATGGCTTACATTGAAAAGTAACGCTTTCAAATGGCCTTGTTAATCACATGATATTCCTGTTGGTTTCCACCTTAAGTGCACCTAATCCCGGTGCTTATTGAACGCATCACGTATTAGTTTATTTACATTATATCTGTCAAATGGTGCCAATCACAATAGAATACTGTGCATAGATATTCTCAATAATAACCCTAGATACGCACTCAGCACCGTGATAACATAGAAACCGACCGTATTATGCAATCAATAATGGAAAAAAGTTTCTAAACTCTCCACTATTGGAAATTGGCCCAGAAATATAGATTTTAGTGTGACGAATGCAATTATTATATGAAATAATAATTTATTAAAAGTTTTCCACATTTTTTGTATATTTCAATTAAATCGATAAAATCTAAAACCATACCTGGTATCTCAGTCAACATGGATTTTGTTTTGTGTTGGTTGGCAGTGAGTTTACCGAGCAACCCATCCATTTCGGTAAACGAGCTCTCCAGTGATTTATCCTGAGAAAGAGATTGCTGCAATCGACTGACTTCATCTAGACAACCTGATAAAAATATTATAATCCATATAACTCAATGAAAGAAACCCTTTAGAAAATCTGTCATTTCCAATCCTTCTCTGATATGACGAAGCGATTGTATGAAATGTAAAGCAAGATCAGACGTGGTGCCCAATAAAAATGTGTCTAAATTCGATTCAGAATTTTCCATGGAAACTGTAGCGACCAATAAATTAGAAAATCGAAATAGAATTTTCATACTTTCTAAACAGTTTAGATTTTGTAAATTTGTAATTTCGGTAATTAACGCCTTGGTGAGTTGAGATTGAAGACATTTAACTGATGTGGACATTTCACTTTGTCGATCAGATGACTCTTGTAGCTTATCTGAGTGCAATTATTGAACAGGATTAAATAAACAAATATTTCAATACAACATGCAGGTTATTAAATGATTTGGTTACATAAAATAATATATTATATTATAACTAATGAACGCTGCAAAGTTGCAATGCCAAAACATATTATGATTTTCTCTCTATATTGATTTTACTCAATAGATTAGCTCCTAGGAAATCCGTGTAAAACTTAAGATTAAAACAAAAGATTAGTTTCAGATACTAAGAATCATTGAAATAATAGCAGTGTAATAGTTGGCTTGAGAACCATGATTCTCGACGTGACCACATTAAATTATTTTTTAACTTTAAATTTTTTGTAAAATGAATTAAATTCTAAATTTAAAAAAATTTTAGTTAATTTTTAAATTTATATAAAATTTTATTTTAAATTTTCATTCAATAAAAAAGCTTAAAAATAGATTTTTGATAAAAATACTATTATATATATTTTTGTAAATCCCATAAAAAATTTGGCTTGAAAACCATGATTCTAAGCGAAACCCCCTCAATTATTTTTTTTGAAGGGAAAAACATTTTAAAATTTTTAATGAAATGAAGTTTTTCTAAAACTTAATAAATTTTAAATTTTTTTTATTTATATTTTTAATTAAATTTTTAAATAAAATTTTTGTTTATATAAATTTTCATTTAGTAAAAAGTACTATGAAATAATATTTTTCTCCAGGAGAATTACAACTTTAGAAGATTTCAAAATTTTAAATTTTTTGTGTAGTAATAATGGAATGATAATTACGCAATCTGTGGAAAATTATTCATTAAATAGATGAAGCAATAAAAAAGTTCTTTTTTAAACAAAAACCTGACAGCAAAATCTAATAACTTATTTTTAAATTATGCAAGTGGTCACGTTTGTTTGAGAATAGCTTTCATAATCCCTTCACTATGTTAAAATGTCTTCGACCAATATTTTTGGTTTTTTGTGGTTTAAATTTCTACATAGATCAAGCCGTTATTTTAAACTTGGTAATTACCCATAAATAATTTCAGCTCAATTTTAAACTTCCTGGGTCGTTTATACTTAATTCCTTTTACAATTAAATTTGTGTTAAAAGGAACATTTTATTTGACTTGAAATTATCACATGAAATCATTTTTCCACAATAATTATTCACGTGTATTTATCAGGTATATGGTAATTTATATGGAAAAAGTTCTTCAAAATTTAATATCGGAAAAGAAAATGTTGACAGTTTAACAGTTCAATGATATTAAGAATATAGGTGTACTTGCGTGAAATTTACGAATTTTGAAGGATGAATTTTTGAAGGAATATTTCTTTTGTTTGAGCTTTGCTCATAAAAATAATTTCAAGAATTACTTAATTTTTTCGTTAAAAGCATTTCTATAAATTTTTGTCAATATAAATTAATAATTTGCTTTTTGGGGCAAAATATCCTGGCCGTTATTTTTAGTGGAATGTATGATCCTACTTAACCTTTTGTGTCCCGGACTGATTTTTTGATCAATCGATTGATGTTACCGATCAGGTTATATCATCAATATAGATTACAGAAAAATTTGCTGGAAAAACCTTAATCACCTATTTTCAGCGTGATACTGTTGGTATTTTATAGCGTGATCACATTGTGCCACAGTATATTATAAATTGAAAACAATCTCAAATTCATTATAAGTAAACAGAAAAGTAAAAAGAAATATATCTGAATTAATTATGAAACGAATTGAAAAATTATTGGCAGAGGCGCG
>CM039680.1:131511977-131599477 GCA_022537955.1 Schmidtea mediterranea
ATTAGATTGATTTAATATTTTTAGAGAAAGTGCAGAGCTTTGTGATATAGTACTGGGGGAGCATATGTCTTTGTGTAACGATGAGATGCCAATAATGGACTGAAATTTTATGATGTCATTGAATACGTTCCTCAGAAATCACTGTAAAAAGATTTGTTTCCTAGAATAAAATGGCAGATACGTTCATTGTAATCCGTGTAAAAAACTCTAAAAGTTCTGATATGCATATGTATTTACATAATATGATGTTTATTGAGCGATGAACTTAAAAATACATAATTAATGGAT
This sequence comes from Schmidtea mediterranea, assembly GCA_022537955.1. Classification (NCBI taxonomy): domain Eukaryota; kingdom Metazoa; phylum Platyhelminthes; order Tricladida; family Dugesiidae; genus Schmidtea; species Schmidtea mediterranea. Next base: position 131,512,266 of record CM039680.1, read on the forward strand.
GAATTAATAGCACAAACCAAAAAAAGAGAAATTTTCAACTTTCATATAAAAAATACTAGGTTAAATCAAAATTTGGTTTAAAAAATCAAAATGGCAAGAAATTTATTTTTGTCATAGCTGCGTTAATTTTGATTATTAATACTCCGATGAATGATTATTTATTGACTCCCATCGATTCAGTGTAAGATCCCCAGTAGCACTCGGCATTGAAGCCGGGAACATTACAATAAGAACTCAGACCTTTACTACACTACCACCAGGCCGCATAGAGAATATATTAATTCGTCTAACCCTTTTATCATTTGTATCAATTCATTTACCATCTTACAAACTGAGCAATTCATATAAATTCCTTGTGCCAAAGCGAAGTGACCGATTTCCCGTGACCTAATTGCAAAATCACTAAGTTCAATCCCGAACCAAATAAGCTTGAAGTCAATCTGTCATTAGAAATCGCATTGGATACCAAATTAAACACTAAGAGCCATTTAAAATTTATAAATTAAGTTTGAATCAAAATTTTGATTGTTTTTAATTTTAACTTATTTATTTGAATGCTATAACTTCTATATTATAAAAATCAATTGAAGCAAACCTAATTCGAGGTAGAATAAATGAAAATATTAAATAATTAATTTGTTTTAACCTTCCAACTGGAATCTGAAGCTTCCTGAGTATCGATAATAAGTTGGCTAAGACTGTTAAGTTTCTTTTCGAGGGTTTGCTCTCGATGAGCCGCTTCCTTTGAGAAATATAACATTTTCAGCGACGTATAAAATTTTACTTGTATATATTGCGCCAACTGGTATATTTGCTCTTCATAGTAATTAGAAATAGGAATGTTCCCACTAGTTAACCCAGCCATATCAGGACTGAATTATTAATATCATGAGCAATATTTATAATATATATACAAGTAATAAGAATACTCACTGCCTTCGTATTTCACTGCCATCAGACATGAAAATAGAAACTTGAGCTATAATGCAGCCATGTGTCGCTAAAATCAAAAAACATATAAATGCATTCTTAATAAAACCTAACTTATTAATTTAAAATACTGTTCAGATTGGTAGCTGTAATGAATAATGTTTTTAACTGTTTTTATTCAACACAAATACGCAAGACTAAATTTAATTACTATTTATTGCGCTCATAATCTGTATAACTTCGCTCCTTACATCGTTTCGCTTTAACGTTGTAAATAGAATTTGAATTGATAAAAACATTAAAGACTTTACATAAAACCCAAGTGACAATAAAAAGATATAAGTTTAGAAAACATGACGTATAAACAGGGATTATTATATTTGAAATCCAAAATCATGCTTGAGTTTGTATAATTTTGTTTTTTGTTCACTTTTATTTGCGGTCAGTTCAAAATTGTTTACTATTATTTATAGGCAATGAATGTTGCTTTTAAAAACTAACAAATATATAATATAATACTTAAAAAACTTGTTCAAAAATATTTATATGTATTTTATATATATATATATATATTAATTTCAACTTCAGACTTGAAAGTGTCTTTTCCTGAACCTCGTAATATTCAAGCCTCATACGGAATTGAATTAACCGACAAGTTATCAAGACTGTAAGAAATAGATCTGCTTTTGTAGGACAAAATAATTCGGAATTCGCTGTAAAAGGAACAAGGATGAATACAAATTGTCGATAAATCGCACCCGATCTCGGTTCATTAATTAAGGATCATTTATTCAACTTTACATAAAAATTAAGTCAGAAATCCAATATAGCTACTAAATATTTGAGTAAAATAAGTGCTTATATTGAAATAAAATTAAAAAATAGGAAGAATTCCAGTGATTTTTATGTTCTTATATTGATAAGTTAGTTTGATTATTCAACAAAAGTATATACACTTATCGAAAATAACTTATGTTTGGATGGCAAATGCACCTATTAAATAAGAAAAATCAAATTCGAAGGTCACCCGGAAGCAATAATTATTGAAGCCACTCTTATCTTATATATAAATAAAACAATCATCTTTGTAAGGAATTTATTGAATCAAACTTTTAACATGTAAGTCAACCCAGTTCGTCAGTGTAATTTCGATTCCAAACTATAGATCAAAGAATATTCTAATTGGAAATTGAATATTTTTAATACCAATAGAAATTAAGAATTGAATAAAAATTGATTTGACTACCCTTAACATACTTCACCTTGAAGTGGGCCCTGTCTGAAACTATTCAATAATTTCATAAGTGTTTTACAGAATTGCACTATGAAGATTTAAATCAATACTTTACATACTGCGGTGAATTATTGAATAAATTTTTGGCAAATATTAATTTAATAAATTTCCATTAAAGCAAGTAATAAAAACTTCTGTAGCCCAGACCCAAAACTTGAAATTAAATAATTGTCGATTTTAAACATCAGGTATATTGAATAAAACAATATATTAACATAATTATTTAAATAACGTTATTTTATCACTCAAGATTGTTATTTAAAAATGTAGATGAAGGAAAATTAAATTTAATTTACTTAATTAATTATTGTTGTATCTTATGAATCAAAAATAAAATGATGAATATTTTAATTTAAATTATATATAAATGGGATAACTTATGATAAATTCAATTAAGAATTGATTATAAGTTACATGGAAACTTAATAATATTTGAAATAAAAAAATGCTTACTAGTATTTTCTATAACTTCAACACCAAATTGAATAATATCACCAGAGTATATTTCTCTTGGTGGACTATCTTCGGTACCTTTTGACAACAATTGACTATTTACAAATGTTCCATTACTGCTTTTGGTATCTTTTAACCACACCTTTTATAATTTATTAACAATAGATATTTTAAATTTTAATTAACCTTTCCATTGTCATACCAAAATATTGCATGATTTCTTGACAATACTTTACAATCAAATATTGCATTCATATCAGAAGGTCTGGCTCTTGCAACGGACCTTCCAACTTTAATGGTATCATTTAATACTATTCTTCTTTCATTGAAGTGATGAGAATCAGGTTGTTGAGTGAGTAATAAAACAGGATATTCTACATTATTCTCTGATATTATATTTGAGGAGGACTCATTTAAAATAGGTTGCATAGGCGAATTATGATGTAAAACTATTGAACCTGGAAGCTGATAATAACTATTATTAGACTCACTCATTAACTTATTTGATTTTCAAGAATCTAAAACAGTTATAAAGATACAAATTTTAAATTTATTTAATTTATTTACTAAAATTTAAAATAATCTGACATAGGAAAATAAAACAAAACAAATTTTAAAGTAAAAATTAATTTGTTCTAAAAAATAAATATGACTTAAAAATATTATTAATATTCTATAATATAAATAAATTTTTGAAAAAAGATTTAAATAAAAGTTATCTTAATTTATTCTTTCAAAAATATTAGTGGAAAATGTTTAAAAATGTGGATTAAGTTTATTATTGTATTAGATCTAGGAGTCTCCGTTTAAAAAAATGTTTTGAACAGTTAATGTGCCTTCTGTGTGAGTGTTTCATTTGTAAAAAATTTCCCTCTATCAAAATACCTTCTTTTCCTAGGGTCTATGCTGTCTCACCCAGACGCCCCACAATTTTAATCCTACCACTATATACCCATGAGCAAGCTCATGTTGGTACTGTATATAGCAGCTGAAAATTCATGAGCAGGTGAGCTCCATTTCTAGAACTACTCCTCATGATATCTTCACTTTCGGGTTCCTGACTGCCGATGGAAGGTCTTACTTCTCTTTCTATCTATGCACTTGTTCATACTCATCTATTTCTACAATTTCTATATCAATTTGTTATCATTACTGTTTATTTATTAAAATATTTTTCAAAAATTTGGGCAGCGTTCCGCCCTTATTTTATGGAAAATTCATACAAACGTTAGCCTATGGTAAATTGAAATGAATGCATTATTATAATGTCATTTTTTAGTCAAACAACTCATATTTGCTTTCCTATGGTCGCCACAGTTACCACCATTCGTAAATCTCTATATTATACTCTCACAGATCTATGCCAAAATGTATCGTTTTATTTTAATTTTCCACCACGATGCTTATCAAATAATGTACGTGATTTAACCCTACTTTATAATTTCGTTGACCTAAATTTCTATCACTAGTCGTACCCTTGAAAATATAATAATCGGCAGGAGTTAAATTAAAAATTCAATTTTCCTACTTAAACATTTACATAAATGTTATCCCCTTAATTATGGCGATCTTCCCGCAGTTTACCCTCTTACCGCTCCGACCAACATTGAAATGGCCGCCACGGTGAAGTACGACGGCATCCTACTCCGCGATCAGTGTGACAAGACCTGATCATGCCGGCAGACACCGAAGAGTGGTTAGCGACAAGGCAACACCTCAACATTCCTCAAAATCAACTGAGGAAATTGAATATTGCCCTAACACTTTCCACAAACTAATATAAGTAAAATGAATATAAATAAGTTAAAGGGGACTTGCCGAGCGATGCCAAAAGACATTGCAGCCATCCAGAATAAGTTAAATTAAATAAAACTTTAACTTAGAAAAACATATATTTCTACAAAAAACAATACTTACGATCGACAAGTTTGTCAGTCAAGCATCCAAATTTGAAAAATTGTCATACATCGGCATAAACATTGACTAAACAATTGTAGTCTAAAAATTTTGTGTCAACAAAATGTCTACCAATGTCTAAAAATTTTGTGTCAACAAAATGTCTAACAGTCTAAAAATTATGAAAATGACTGCTGTATATATAGTCATTTCATGCCTGGGTGCGACCAATCAGAGTATTTTGAGCCTTTTTCGGCTATTTTTCGTGGGGTTCTATTGCTTTAATTTTATTTTAAATATTTTATTTTTCTCCTTATTTTTCTCTATTTTTTGATATTATTTTCTCAATATTTCGTAAATTTTTATTTTTTATCGTTTAACCATTCTTTTTGATTGTTTCTCTTTTTACCCTCTGATATTTAAATTTTTGGTCGCCGCTTCCGCCTATGTATTTTCTAAACCTTCTTTTGCAAGGTTTTGGCGGTTTTATATTTTGGTTTTGTGTTTCTTTCTGCATCTGTAGGCTTTTCAATGATTTTAATTAATATTTGTTTTATTTAATTTTGTTATGTTTTTATTTTGTTTTATTTAATGTTTTATTTTATTTTTTGATTTCTGCTTGCGATACGGGCTTATGTTACAGCAGCCATATTGATAATTTTCAAACCTCGTTAATTATTTTGTTTTAATTTACACAACTTTTTCATTTTTGTTTAAATAATGGCTTGTAGCCCAACATTTTATCAAATTTTTGTGTAGGGATTCGTCCTTATTCCTCGTCCTTATTCTTACTTTGCTTATATAAAAATTTAGCCGTAATCGATCCTTATTTTTCAGTTTTCGACAAAGTATTTTCCTTGAGTCGAAAAATTTAGCAGCGTACCGCCCTTATTTTACAGTTTTATAAGGATATTATACTTACAATTGAACAACATTCCACTTTTACTTTACTATTTTCGATAAGTATTTTAATTAATTCGGATAATTTGAGCAGCGTTCTGCCCTTATTTTACAGTCTTATCCGGATATTCTGGTCGGTTTCTGGGTTTCGTTATTTGTTTGAATTAGCCTGTGGTTGCCCCAGTAACGCCATACAAAATGATTCTAACTGCCACTTGGCACCCGTTGCTAGGCAACGTTGGAAATGTGTTCAAGTGGTGGATTGTCCGCAAAAATTGAGTATTATCACTAGTACTGTAATTGCTCGGACAACCCTCGGGTTCACGAGCTGTCGATAGAAGACCTATGCTCGCTTTGCTCTGTCCCATGTGTAAGAAAATTCATGATCAGATGTGGAATGACAGTTTGAAACCGCGATGCGAGTATTCATAGTAATACCTGTACGTAAGTGCATCTAGGAAATAATCTAACTACAAGTGCAACTACTTTATTTAAATCAACAAAACACATAGCCTTCGTGAGTTAATGGGGTGGGTTTGGAGGTTGTGCTGCTCGGCGTCGGGCACGCTCCTCGCGTCCCGGCCGACGATTATTCGATGGAGTGACGGACTGGTCTGTTGATGGAGTGTTTTTCTGCGGCATCTGGGACGGGGCGAATACGAGCGGGTAGGTCACTGCTTCCCCCTCCCGACAGACTGCTAGGGCAACTTCCAATCCTCTGATCTGAGTACGCAGGCTCTGATTGAGCTTTCGCTCCTCCGCCCAACCTTTCTGTGCCGCCGTGAGCCTGTGATAGATAGTTTTCATTCTTGTCGGATCGGACCAGGTTGCCTTAATCTGTTGTATTTCCCTAGTCATCTGGATAATTTGGTTGAGGAGATCCGCATTTGCATTCCTTGCGCGATCTAGTTCGGCTTGCAGGATTTGGTTGGTTGTCATTACTACAATGGACAAGATCGTTAAATTTTCTCTACAAATTTACATAACTTGTATTTATAATTATCGTAAACATAATTATTAAAATGGGTTTATCCATGCAAACAATTAAACGAAATGACAAATTAACAGAAATTTCTTTTTCAAAACAAAACTTAATCACGTTTATTGTTTGTGTTTTTAAGGAATCAATGTTTTCCATTGAACGACCTCTTTAAGTTCTTCTTTGGAGTGACTACCGGATATGGACGTCGGGTATCGCGGACTGGGCGAGGTGGATAGGCTTCCGCAATCCGCCCGCCGAGGATGTCTTCTTCCACGTTTGCGAGATACATCCTCGCCTTAACCACCTGTAGGTCTACCTGTTCCTGCACCCTTTCCCATTGGGTGAGGAGGTTCCGTGCATATGTGTATGTTTCCGCAGCAGGATACTGCTGTCCGGCGAGTCCGCAAGGGTCCTTTTCGAAGCCAAGCAGCCGCCAAATGGTGGGATACGGCCACTGTTGTCGAAACTCATCGAAAATTTCCGCACTTTGCTGCGTTCTCTTCCGACACTGTTCGTCGGGTACTCGATTAGCGGTTTGTTCGATCGGCATGTCCTTTTCTAAAAAAAAATCATCAGGGTCGGCTACTTGCGTGTAAGGAGTGAAGATCAATTTATTCAATTGTCCGCTTGATTTTAATAATCATAAATGGGATAGTGCAATTATCAAGGTCTAGATCGTATTACCTTCAATTTTTTTTCTATACTTTGCAACTGAAATGAAACGGGCATTTATCTATAAATTTATCATGTAGCCTATTTTGCTTATAAGTTCGTTTTTCGGATAAATCTATTAGTAGCCAAAAGTCTAGATTACACGGAAATTTGGCAATCGGGTAGAACTATTGTAAAGATACGTATATTTATTTATTTATTTTATGTCGAATCGACAAATGATCTTGTAATGTCGATTTGGCGATTTGACATTTTCACACGAACGGCGATAGTCGAATTCAGTAAGTCTGTATCCGGTGTTTATCTTATTGATACTTTAATTACAGGATTTATCGATTTTATCTTAGCTATATTTACCGGAATTCGATTTTACATTTGGGTTGAATTGATTTGGTAAGTTAACATTTCAGCTGTTTAAACATGTCTTATCAATGTGTTTTAGAAAGAATCACTTGACGCTATAGTGGATCTCAGAATGGATACAATCGAATATATGTGGAATCTTATCCTTTCGTACTATTGGATTTTTTATTCAGCATTTTTACGGAATGTTCAAACCACATTGTTGGATTTATGTTTAATTCATTGCCGTCGGTAAGCCTTGCTTGAAGTTTCAGCTAATATAATGTTAACGTGACACTAGGATTGTTCGTTTTATGTGGTATCAATATAATTTTGATTGTTTCTCGGATTTATCTATTATCATAACTTCTGGTCATTTTGATTTGTATTGATTAATCTATTTTAAGCAACTACCTATTTGATCCTACCTCTAATTACTTTATGTTTGATTCACGAATTTACATTAATTACAGAAAATTTTTTGTCTTTAATCAATAAATTTCATTTCTTTTACTCGAGGAATTATTCTAATTCAAAATCCAGGAATTACTTTATTGATGAATTACTGTAAGTTTTAATCAATAGTTATTTTAATCTAATTCAACGAATTATATTAATTGTAATCACCCAAATTACTTATTTTTACTTTAAAATTTGTTTAATCGATAATTTACTTTAAGTAATGGACTACTTTATTTTAATAAATTATTAAATGTTTTAACCAATGAATCAAAGCTTTACTTTATTTTTTCTCAAAGATTTGCTTGATTTTTATCAAAGAATTATTCTACTTTTACTCTAATTACTTTAATGTTAATCATTGAACTAATTGAATTTAACCAACGAATTATTTATCTTTTTTCTCAATAACTATGTTAATGTTATTAAAATGAATTATATTAATTTAATCAAGAATTACTTATTATTACTTTAATTTTATAAAAATGAATTGTATTAATTTAATCAATGGTTTACCTATTCTTACTCAATAATCATCAATGAATTAATTTAATTTAATCAATGAGATATTTATAATCATTTTTCTTTTGATCAATAATTTAATTTAATTTAACCAAGGAATCACTTGTTTAATGATTTTTATTATTTTATTCCGAAAAGTAAATCCAATTAAATATGCCAATGGTTAATTTATTTCGAATTATTAATCCAATTTAGTTATATCAACGATTTCAATTAAATTTATTCCCGTACCCTTTCCCTTTAATAGGCCTTAAGCGCATTTTGTGTTTATATTATATTTACTGAGTGCCCACTGGACTACTCGGTGTGATGAATTTGAGCCGTGTGTAATCTGATTTTAGGTCGATTTTACTGAAATGAGAAACGAGGAACTAGCCAGAGACTTCTTCCTTATTTCTCGTTTCATCTATATGGACAATATTGACGTTATGACCCCTGCGTTCCGCACGCTAGGTCTTCACGGGTACATATCATTGGCGATTTTCCACGCACTTACACAAATCTGTACTATGTATATTTTACTATCTTGCAATATGTGTTGGCTGTCGGCCGGAAAAATTTCGACAAATGTTTAATTAATTTTTAAGTATGTAAAACAATTTATAGATAATATAAATATTTATTAAGCATATAACAAATAAACATAAATTACCCTACATTCCATTCCATAAAAATAAAAATTCATAACATTTGCATAGCAAAAATAAATAAAAATACCTCTCCCCCCCCGCCGACATCCAAGCAGAGCTCTGCCGAGGTTGCGAGGATGTGACGTGGAGCGAGGGCTCCAAAATAAAACATTTCTCACCTAAAAGTAAGATTTTAAACAAAGTTCAAAGGTAATTTGAAGAATGGTTTTATGGTTTGAAAACCGGTTTTATTTAATGTGAAAATGGATCAGTATTTATACCTATTTTCTGTCCCTAACCTTGCATGTTAATTTTGATGCAGTAAAACAAAATTCGACCTTGTTATTTTCTAATGTATTCTAATCTTTAATTTTATTATTTTTCAATTTATTTTAATAATTTTTCATTTAGAATTTTTATTGAATTATTACTAATTCAAATTTTTTGATTTAAGTCCCATTTTCATGAACTTTTATTAATTTATCAATTTTTGTCGAATTTGTTGTGTTTTCTTGTTATGTTTGTGTTTGTATCGTGCGGATCTTGTTGCATTTTGTTATTATTTTAATTTATTTTTATGTTTATTAATTTTATATTTAATTCTCTTTTTCTCATATTTGATAGGGTTTAATTGATGTTTCAATAGGTTTATTTAAATTTGCATGTTATATTTGCATGTGTGTTACCGATCCATTTAAACATTTCTCAAGGCCGTTTGTGTTCTGGCCCAACAATTCTATCAATTTTTGAGCCGTATTCTACTTTTACTTTGCTATATTTGATAAGTATTTTAATTGATTCGGAAAATTTGAGCACCGTTCCACTCTTATTTTACAGTCTTATGATAAATGTTTTAACTATTTCCGAAAATTTGCGAAGCGTTTTGCCCATATTTTCCGTCTCAATTCAACATAATTTATCTTAATTCTTATATATTTTTAAAACATTATTATTCCTGATTTTGGTCGTTTGGATTAATCTTTTTCCGAAGGTTATTCATTTTAACTGTTGCAACGATTTCGCAATTTTCCCCGCTACCCTTTCTCTCTCTTTGTCCTTAAAATCTATGTATGTTCATGTTAAATTTAATGAGTGTCCACTGGACTACTCGGTGTTAGTGATTTTGAGCCGAATGTTGTTAAAAAGTTTATGTCGATTTTATCGAAATTAAGTGCAAGCAAGTTGAGCCAAAAGACCCATTCTCAAGCAGCTCTCTTTCGCTATTTACTTCAATGATTTGACGTTTGGGTTCCTTCGTTCTCACGCCGGAACCTTCATGGGCACGAACTATTGGCGGACTTACACCGCACTCACACAGCTCGATAGTTATGTGTAATTTTACTTCCTTGCTTTATGTTTGGCTATGGGCCGAAAAAGGAAAAAATAAATTTTACCATATCAGTTGAATAAAAGCTTCAATGCACAAAATTGTAATTGTTGGCTTTAAAATATTTATTTGGCATACTTCATCATCCATAATTCATTTGGCAAATTGGAAATTCATAAAATCATCTTGATCACAATTTATATGGCATTAATTCATAACACTTCATAAATTCGCATAGCAGTAATCATATAAATCCATTCCCGTACACTATCTGAGAGTTAACGTGTTCAGACAAAACACTTACCAGTGTTAATTGTCTGAATGCACGGCTCTGAGTTAGCTATGCACACTAACTCAAATCAGGCTAAAACTTCTGTTGAAAAATAAAACTACAAAACCAGACTGAAAAGTAAGACTGAAAACTTGTCAAAACACATCAGTATATATACCTATAATTTGACCTTAACCTTGCGTGTTATTTTTATTGCGATTAAACAAATTTGACTTTGAAATTATTTGTGTTATCTAAATTAAATTTTTTTTCCTCAGATTAAGCCAATATGTACTTGACACACCGACGTGCTTCTCGAGCTGGATTGGTGCCTGGCTCCTTTTTGATCATGACACTGGGCTTGTTGTCCGAGCTTTCCTTCCATCTTCGCCGCATTTGCCATTCCAGTTCTCTCATAGTTGAAAACACATAACCACGGTCCAATAACTTCTGTCAATATCTCGCTGTTTCGGTACCTCCACCTCGATTTCCACTAGGTTATCATCTCGCCAGGATTCTCTGACTGTTATTTCTGGCATGCCTTTATGAAAAATTATAATTACATTTGTTATAATTGCTGGACACCTGATGGCTAAAAGATATAAGATTTTCTGCGGCCACTTGCAAGGGATTCCCACCAGATACGTGCATAAGAGATATAACCATTGGATGCCCGTTAAAATGACGTTGGAAATGCATTCCAATGGTCGGTTTCTAGTAAAAGATGAGCCATATTACTATGATTGCTAATACCCTAGAAACTATTTGGTTTCACGAGCTAACATAGAAAGTATTCACGCTCATTTTAATTATGGGCCCCTCTGTCACTAATTTAATTGAAATAATATCGATCCTTTGATCACTATATTTTGTTTAAAAGATGCTTTCCATCAATTTCGGGGAGTTTTTAGTTTAATTTATTTATTTCAGAAGTAGATCGGTAGAATGACATTTGAGAATGCCTTCTGGATCGTTATCAACTTGGTATGGAGATTTTGATGTCTTATAAATAAATGTTTTTTCTTTAATTGGTTATTTTTGATTTTTCTAAATTAATATTTTAAGTAGGGTAATATAAGTAAAATGATATTTAAGAAAAATTCCCTTTTTTAAAAACATGTCAGTTTTATTCCATTGAACATAAAATGTTTTGGAAACATTAAGCTATTTCCACTTATTCTATTATTTTAATAATATACTTTTTGAATCCAAACAATTTTCTCGCTTGACTTTTGGGTATATTTTAGATGGTTAGCAATTAACTTTTAATCTTTAAAAAATAAAAATTTAATTAAATATGAAAGTTTTTAATGAACACAATAAACATTTTATTTCATATTCAAGTTTCTATTTTCTATTTCTTTTTTCTTTTAACTGTTGAGACTTTTCAAAACACTTCTTCTGTTTGTTGTTGTTTCGTCCCGCAGTTCTTTTCCATGATGGTAAAATTAATAAAAAAAATTGATCAAGATGTAATAATAATAATAAAAATATCAAATATTAATATCACGACTGTAAGATAATAATTAATTTAAATTTTGCAGGGTCGGAATTAATAATAACCCCATCGGAATGAAATGATAATAGTTACTTTCTCCTGAAAATCTAAACGTTTATCCGTGATCGTTTGGAGTCTGATTAAGATTCTATAAACTTAAAAACTAATATCAAAAAGGATCTTTTCTTTTTAAAACAATAATTAATATTTTTAGATTTGATTTCTAATTAGGAATTTATATTATGCCTACATACGTACTTATCGTTGATTTCTATCATGCAGTACTTGACCAAATGATACCTTCATTGATTTACTAATAAGATTGTAATTTCTCTTTTTCTAGTTATTCATATTTCTTATCAGTGCTAAAATTTCTTTTGCATTATTATTCTGGATAATCTTTTAACTTCTTTCTTGCTCATTAGTCTTTATATTCTTCATTCTTTATATGTACACTATTTGCTTCTTCCTCATGATCATTCGCTCTCGACTGAGGGTTTGATGTTGAGGTTCTTGGAGAGGAGATCTGAACCAGCGAACTACCAATCACTACGGGTCCCTCCCACATCGAAGTACTAGCTTTAAACTAGTTGGTGAGAATTTATTTTTCAGAATTGTATGCATGTAATCATAGGATAATAATGGTCAATAAAATTAATAATAATAGTGTGTGGGGTTAGTGGTATTTGTGACCTTGACCCCATTACATACAACATTTTACGCCCTCCAATGGTTACCCGTTGCTAGTCAACGTTGGAATTGCAACCATTGGTCACAGGACCGCCAAATGTGAGTTCCGATGTCAGAACTGCTAAGGTCCGGCGCTATGTCGGGTTTAGCGGGCTGCCATTAGAAGGCCTCTGCCCGTCTTATCTTTTAGATCCCTTTATCACTTCTTCATTGTTTTGTTCGTGTACACTAATTATCAATAATAAACAAAATATCAAAACACCATTTTATTGTATTATCGTCAAATGAGTTCTGACATTTAAACTTGAATTCATCATTTATTTATTTTCGCCTTGGGCGCGTCTTCGTAATCGTTCAGTCCTGCCCGGCCTGGCATACGGATAGGACCGCTGGGTCCTGGTCGCGATAGGCCAGCTGTGACGGGGCAAAGACCAAGGGATATGTCACCGCACTCCCCTCCTGGCACGCTGACAGAGCGACTTCCAAGCCTTTTATTTGAGTCCGTTGGGCTTGGTTGAGCATCTTTTCGTCCTTACAGCCTTGTTGGGCCGCGGTGAGACGTTGGTACACCTCTTTCATCTTTGCCGGTTCTGCCCAAGTGGCTTTTATTTGCTGGATTTCTCGACTTTGCTGTAGAAGCTGTCGATGGAGATTCATATTTTCTCGCCGAAGATCCTTCAGGTCTCGATTGAGAACTCTTGTCGCCTCCATTCCTAAATTTAAAAAATATTTGGACTGTTATCATTAACATTGTTGGTTTCGACACTTTAATAAATTTCATCCGCCCCTGTCTTAAGTATTTTTGTGAGCAATATCAGTTTCAACAAATCCTTTACTACCTTTCTCTTGTCACCTTATTAATTAAATTAATTCTATGTCGTTTGCCTGAACGTCAATACCTTTCTCCCTGTCGTATTTATATTTTATACCACTAAGTCGTACTTTCCTAAATAAAACAATTCGAACTCATTTTACACTTTTTATTATGATAGGTTTTATTTCATTTAATAGAACAAATTGAACAGTGTAAGATTAACCATTAACTTTTATTCAAAAAATACAAATTTGATAATTTTCCGAGTCCGAGTCGACTTCGAAGAACTGGCTGGACTAATTTCTCCAGCAGGATCAGTTTTGTTGGTGCGGTCATCTGTACCAATCTCGGGTCGTCCAGTTGGCACGAAACCCAATAGTCTGGAGCGAATCCGTCGGTACTGGGAATCAGACCGCTCGTGATGTCTTGGTTCACGCGTGCTAATCGTTGCCTGGTCAGATTCGCTTTCCTGTGATACTTTCTTTCCATATTCTCCATCTTCATCAAGGTGAATTCCTCTCGTTGACGAGCCTCTCGTGCCGTCACCAAGCTTGGTTTTACCAGCCTCTCCAAAGAGCAGGCACAATCCTTTCGGATAAGCTGAAACATGAGTGTTTCTGCTGTTTTTTGAGCTTCTACTATTTATTGGTGTTACTGTGTTCCCCTTGAGGATCATCAGTTGTCGCCATCACAACACTTCGTTCGAATTGACAGCACTCCCGTCAATCCCCTCCTCCAGCCCATGCCAGTTCAGAGCCAATTTTGAGCATCATTTAGCGATGTTTCACAGACATACCTTTGATTGGTTATGTCTGCTGATGTGATGATATTGGCTAAATATCATCCCATTATCCTCTAATTAATAGGCAGTGGCATCTAAGTGCCAGTGCTCTATTGGGAACTACGTGGTCTCGTACCCATTATTTTGCTATTTATGGGTATGAGGGTGCAGACTAGTGAGCATCCAATGCTTCTACCCTCACTTTTATCTAATAATAGCATTTGTATCACAAGGTTATTAATAATATCAAGTGTCATTAATAACCCAACCTTATCTTGTGTTACTGTTATTATTTTATTTAATGTACTTGGAATTATGCCATACCCCAAGTAACATTTTTATTTTCCTTTCATCTGTAGGGATGCACTAATAAGCATGCTATGCCACTAGTTACATGTACGTACATTTTAAATCTTAATTTTACCTCTATTGCAATATCATCCCTTTTACATTGTTATTATTATTATTATCACTATTTTTATTATTATTATTATTATTATTATTATTATTATTATTATTATTATTATTATTATCATTATTGATATTATTAAAAAGGGATGATAATTCACTAAGTAGGTTTTTTGTGCTTCTAAGCACTCAGTGCTTGAGGCATCAATTTTTGTGTACTTATATTATTTATCCTATTGGTTACATGATCCATGTATATTCTGTAACTGGATATGACTGAGGTTGTCATGCAGATTTTAGCTAATTTTTTGACCTCTGTCCTATTTAATCCTATTTTACCTAGGGTACTATTATTTCCGCTATCCTACTACTAGTGCGCTTACCGTTGTATGGCAGTTATTTGCTTTACCTATTTCTAGCGACAAGTCCTTGTATTTTTTATAATTTTCCGCTTTAGCGCTTTCAAAGTTAATAAGGTGGTCGTAGGGTACCTTAATGTCTAGGATGTGGATTAGTTTATTTCTCTTTTTTTTTATAATTAGGTCTGGTCTTAGTCGCGTTTCAATGCCCGGTGGTGGTTTTTCAACATCAACGTGGAACCCCTTAGAAATTAAGTATTCACTAGCTTTTTCCATCACGTTGTTGTGTTTATTTCTCCTAGCATTCTATGTTTGGGTACAATCGTTAAAAATATGTGCTTGTGTTTCAGGTTCCTTATTACAAAGTCTGCAAAATGTATTTGCGCTTTCCTTAACTCTATGAGTATTATAGTTAAGATTTAGCATATTATTACGGGCTTTGATCAAAAAGTAGAACTGCTGTTCATTAAGCACATTATGTTTAATAAGGTATGCTGATTGTCTATTATTTCCTATAGTCTTAGCTATGTGTCCTTGACAAGTCATTAGATACCACTGTTCAGCATACCATTCACTAGTGAGGTCATGGAGTATATTATAAGTCTCCTTAAGCGAGTCTATATCTATAGTGGTCGCAAAGTTATTTCCCTTAATTTCTAGCTCAAAGCGCTCTTCTACTAAAGTAATTTTAATAATAATATTAAATTTTTCATTTAGCCTACGTATGGAGTTGTAGAATTTTGAAAAAATTGTTTTATGTACATATTTTTCCCCCTTAATCTCCGCATTTAACCATTTAAGTGACAGGTCAATATCTGACGTTTGGTTAGGAAATCTACCTTGGGTAATATTTATTAGCTCTTTAATTATGAATTCTCTCATTTTTTTATCTGTAGAGTTTAGTATTTTAATAAGGTGGGCAATACTTTGTATGAAATATTCATCAATACTAGGGACTACTCCTAAACCTCCCATTTTGATATTAGCATAAATAAAATTATTATTAATATTTTGGTGAATGTCTTGTAGGGTGTCTTTAATTTTACGTTTTATTTTTTGATCAAAGCCCATTTGTTTTTCTCTATGTTGTACTATCTTATTCCTTTTACTATCTAGTATCATGTGGTTAATGTGGCAGTTTCTAAAAATAAATATCAGTCGGGAATGGATGTATGTCTTATAGGCTTGGATTTTTTGGGTTGGGTGTAGGTCGGAATTAAAAAGTTTTTCTGTATCTTTAATGGCTATCTCAAGGGTGTCGTCTATGCTATGTTTGCCCTTTTGGCCGAAGTCTACCCCTAAGTATTTATATATGTTATTCTCTCCTATGATCGGGATATTTTCATTATATAACTTAAGTGAGGCGTCAGTGTGATTGCGTTTTAATTGAAAATATTCACAATTGCTTGGTCTAAATCTTAAAGTGGCCATGTCAGTGTATTTAATAATATCTTTAATCATTTCTCTCATCTGGGTTCTGGTTCTAGATATTAGCACTATATCATCTGCGTATGCCATTATGCTTATATTATGTCTATTAATAATTAGTGGGTGGTCAATTAAGATATTTTTAATAATAAAGTCAATAGAGAGGCTAAAAAGGGTCATGGACATTGGGCATCCCTGTTTAACCCCATTGGTAACCTTAACCTGTTTGGTCTTTTTGTTTTCACATTCGTAGATTGAAAAACAGTCTGTGTACATCTCCTTAATTAGGCTTATTGTTTAGTTTTTCAGTTTCAATCTCGACAAAGTATGCCATATCAGATTATGGGGGATGCTTCCAAAAGCATCGGCGAGATCTAACCACACGATGTTTATATCCGACCCATTTCTGATTGCCCATTCCTTTGCCAGATAGATAACCGTGTTATGTTCGGCGCATCCGTCTGGAGTACCCACTGCTTTCTGGTTCCCACTTAATAGATTATTCGTCGCCATCCAGGATAGTAACCTGTTGTTTATGATAGTGGCGAAGAATCTATAAGCTGTGTCAAGGATGGCAAGAGGTCTCCACGAGGACACTTCATGCGGTGCATGCTCCTTCCCCGGCTTTATGATCAATTTTGTTCTGAAGGTTTTCCATATCATTGGGCTTTGCCCATTCTTGATGATCTGGTTGAACAGCTCCTTTAGGTACTCGAGGTCTGGATCCATTCTTCTCCAATCAGTATATGTGATTTTGTCATTTCCTGGAGAGGAGCTGGTGTCCAATTGGCTGAAGTTTCTCTCCATTTCTTCAGCATCAATCTTCGTGTGTGATCTGTATTCCGGGGATAGGATTGGTGTTTCTCTGTGCAGTATGTTGGTCATGTGTTTAGGTTCTTTTGAGAAATTATTAATTAAGTCGTCGTGTGTAGGTGTGGTGCTTATATTGCTTATGGGATTAATTATCCTACTTATAGTGACTTTTTGCCTAAGATCAAAGCCTTGCCGTAGCTCGAATACTAGTTTAAATAAATTTTATTTCATGAAAACAGACTCCGAAGAGTCTGTGTGTCCTTTTAAGGGGACTAGCCCGACCATTAGTAGGTCAGACTCGATCAAGTTTCTTTTAGGATTTTATTCTTCAATTCTCGTCATCTGTCCAGTTGAGATAACCAGGCAAGTACAGTCCTTTCCATCACCGTCTCAAGCATTTCAGCGACACTCATCAGCGTTTTCGCAGCATTCATCTCGACATTGTGAATATCAATATATTTCTTTTATGGATTGTTTTTATTTTCTTTATTTGTCACGATCAAGCATAATCAAATTTGGATTGGGTAGATTAGGGTAATATTAGGCATCAGGCATCAGTTTAATTATTTCCATCAGGGTTCTCCAATTACATAGTATTCTTCATTTAGTATTTTGTTCGTTTCTAAAAATATTTTAACATCCCAGATAATGAGAAAATCACGGTGAGCAGAACAGTACAAAAAATAGAAGAACCAAGAATGACCATGATTACGACACATGTAAAAATTTTTACATAATAATAAAAGACACAACATAGAAACAACAAAAAAAATATACAAGCACATTATACAGCTAGAAAGAAATGAAACAAAAGAAATGACATCAGTAATCACCATCAGAGTATTCTTCTTCAAACTGTAAGCTTTTCAGGTAATCAGCGTAATCAGGATCGCCATGGTAATCAGGTTGGTTGTCTTGATAAGAACTATTAATGTAGTAAGTTTGCTTATTTGGAGGTTGATCTGAAGTTAGATTGTCAGAGGTAGTTGAATTGTTAGTAAGAGGGATGTGGATGATAATGTTGTTTTCAAGTTTGTAGTGTGTGCAGATAAAGTTGTAAGCTGAATTTTTGTATGCTTCAATATTTTTATTATTGGTAGTCAAGTATTTTGGGTAGTTTAGTGTAGTATTATTGTAAATTTTGTAATGTGTTAGAGCAAATTTATAATTGAGAGATGGTAGTGATTTTTTGAAAGAAGAGTAGTTTGTGTAGGTATTAATTGAATTTTTATTGCGATTTGAGTAGTCAAGTAAGGAATTTAAATTAAAAGTGTTATTACTATATAGTGATTTGGAGGTATTGGATGTGTCAGTAGTATTATCAGACAAGTTTGTAATATCAATTTCAGATGAGTTGGTTGATAGGCTGAAGAGATAGTTTTTTTGGTGATAAGAGGATTTTTTATTGAGATTATTTTTATGAGTTGAACATGTGTTATGATTATTAGTGCTATTTATGATGTTGTCGAAATGTATTTTAGGTGATTGAAGTTTTGTTGGTGTTTTAGTAAGAACAGAGACATCAGAAATTGAATCGTCGGTGTTAGTAAGAGTAGAATTACTTTGAAAGTTTGTGGTAATGCTATTAGTTAATGATGTAGATTGAATAGGATTTTCTTTTTTGTCTAGAAGTTGAATAGGATGTGGGGGAAGTAAGTTCGTAGTATCAGAGGCAGAATGTATAGTAGAAGGAAAGGTTTCAGTGCAAGGTGTGCCAGAGATGTAAGTAATACATGATTTGGTAAGTTTTGTCCGTGATGTTTGTGCGTAAGAAACAATAGTAGATGGTTGATAGTATTTACGATCTTCAGCTTCTTCTTCGTCAGGGGTCAGGTTATTAGGTAAGTGATAAAGAGGTCTAAAGCATGATTCCTCCTCATCATAGTATGCATCATCTTCTTCATCATAATAAATTTCGTTGTAGTGAAAATAGTATTTTAGTACGTATAACTTTGGTTTTAGAGGTGCAACGTCATTAGTGGTTACAGGTGATCTAGTGAGGTTTAAGATCGATTTAGGCTTACTATGACTAGTAGTGTCATTTTTCAAAATATTACCGGCATTGATCATATCAACAACATCGCAGTGATCATTCTGGTTTTTAGCATTAGTAGGTTGTTGGTTATTAAGGATTTCATCGGTGGAAGATGTATTAACAATAGTTTTAATACCTATGGGGTCAGCGAGTCGGCCGCAGGCCGACGAGCTGCGTACACTATATTTTTCATGCTTGTTTTTTGGAACTTAACTGGTTAAATTTGAATATTTAAACAACATTCTTTTGATTTTAAGTTTTATAATAAAATAAAAGTCATTTAAAAATAAATTAATATCACGTTTAAAATCCTTTTTAATATTTATAAAATAATTTTCAGTGTTTAAAAAATAATTGTTAGTCAAATTTCCTATTTTATATAATAGAGGCATGTCATATTTAAAGTTTTTGTTAGTTTTTTGGTATTTTTTGTTGAGTAATTTTTTTAATTTTAAGTAAAATTAAAAATTTTATAAAACGTTTTTCATTTTTTAATTCGAGTTTAATGTTAAGCAAATAAATGTTAAGATTATTAAAAAAATTGTCAGTACAATTATTTAGTGATATAAAGATATTTTCAGAGTTTTTAAACTTTTTAATTAATGCGTTTCTATAAAAAGTAAGCTGTGCATGTTGTGTTTCTATTGTTTGTGCATGTTTTGTTATATTCTCATAATCATTTTTTGAGATGTTTTGTATTGTTTTTGTAAAAGGTTTTTTATTAGTATTTAAAAGATTTTTTGTAATATTAAAATATTTTTTATTAAAGAAGAAATTTAAGTATTTATGATTTATCAATCTTTCATAAGTTACCGCATCCGTAATAGCATCCTGAAAAGTTTTTAGTGCATAATTAATTTTCGATTGAAAGTCTTCATAATGGAGGGGTTTTGTAAGAAGTAGTTGCATAGTTTCAGTGATTTTGATATCAAAAGTACAAGTGTTGCAAATTTCTTTCCAGTATCGGGTAGCATCTGTAATTGTAACTTCTGTTGTACCGTTCAGGAAAACAAACATCCTGAAGAGTAATTCAATAATATGAGGATCATAAGTATTTTCATCTGCTAATATGCGTAGTTCAGATAGACTGGATTCAAATATGGTATCGGTTGGAGGCAGGATATTGTGAGATTTATCAAAACAGGTATTCATATTGGTATTGGCTAAAATAGATATAAAGGATTGTTCAGAAATAAATAACTTATCAGGCCCGGATTTTGGCTCAGTGCTATCGAATGTCGATGTGTTAAATTTTTTCATGCTTGTTTTTGGAACTAAACTACCCGGTTCTTGTTTGATTACTATACTGGGTAATTCGATCTCGTCTCCGCTATCGTTTGGTCGTCGGGGCCAACCAGATTCTTCATAAGTGACAAAGGTATATCCTTGATCCCACAGTGCTTGTCTGTATTGGGCGGCAGAATTGATCGGTACTTGTAACGTTAGTCGGGAGTCATCAATCCATCCTTCGTGTGTATCTCTGCGGTCTAAATAAGCCATATGATTAGAATTAAATTGCAAAATTTTATTTTTAGAATTTATTTATTAAATGTGGGGTGGTCATGAAAACACGTTCTATCGTCGCCTGTTTTGTGGGTGAACATAATTCGTATTTACATGGTAAATTGGTGATTACAAAAATGTAATACCTCGTTGAAGTTCAATAGTGTCCTTCATAACCGCGTCATTGAGCGATAGTCAGTTCTGGATACGGTCTCCCAGTTGTTTCTTTGTGTCGCGTCTGCTGTCGGCATGTGTATGACGAGGATTAGACATAATTAGTAGTTATGAATTTCTAGATTTTTAACTTCATATTTATAGATGTAGGTGTTGACTCATTACCGCTTGGCTAGTCGAAACCCCCTGTTATTCGTGATTGATTATTGGTTATATGTTAATATAATTCGTTCTATTTTATTTTATTAACAACGCGGAATTTATTTCTACTATGGTCTATTGGTTCATTTACTATTTAATTCTATTTACGGTTGACTTGAGCAAGCTGCTTCTCTTATTTTTGATGTATGTCACATTATAAGGTTAGCAATCAGTTTTATGGTCGATTAGTTAAGCTAATCTTTTATTGCTCCAGTTTATTGCTTTATTTCTGGTCTACATTTTGGTTGATTTACGTTCTCATATGGTACATCAATAAGTCACAGTATTTCTCAATTGGTTGACATTTAATAAAATGAATCGAGTCTCGATGCTTTCCCAATGGTAATAATTATCTGTATTCATTCTGGTATCCACAATCTCCTGCTCCGTCTAGTATTAAATGGATGGTAATCAAATTCCTGGGCTAACGGACTCACAAATTCAATCCCCTTTTTTGTCGATGTTCTGACTTCTACCCAATCAATCGGCACTGGAGCCTTTATCCATTCGTGTCTGCGTATCTCATAATATCTTATCGATTTCTAAGGAAATGTCAACATTTACTATGGTTTCGATGATTTGTATGCTATTTTATCTTCGATATTTATTGTGCACATGCGTGAACTTCGTTCAAATCTCTCTCGGTCTTCAACAAATCTTTAATGGTGTACTCATCATATGTGTTTGACTCTATGCTCTCTCTCTCTGATGGAGACTACTCATATTATTTTATCCTGTACGTTCGACACTGGGATGATTGATCCTTGAACTATTCAATGTCATTAGACCTTGTACTAAATTTAATTGAATTTTTGTTGTCTGATTCGTACTATATTTGTATTATTGAATTATTTCATTTACAAGTGATGGTTTCTTCTTCTTCGTATTCAAATATTTAATTTGCCTTCAAATATTATTTCGGTGACCTTGCAAGGTTTTCTTTATTACTAATATTATACTAGGGCTATCCAGTTCATTTAAAGGTATTTTTACATAAATTTAGTTTCATCTGGGCTCTGAGTAAAGATGTTGCGCTTGTAATGGTACGATTAATTGTGGTCGGGGAAAGATTTTTATGTGGAAGCGCTATAATTCATCGCTTTGGTTCGACGTGGCGTATCTCTTCCGAAATTTTGGGGTGGTGGTACATTGATTAAGTTCGATTATCTAAATTGACATCATAATTCTATTCTAAGTTTGATTATATTGCTTGTTATTTTACAATTTATTCCAGCTTCAGTTACTCCTATTACCGTTTCGTGCTTTATCCAAATTTTTAATATTCATCCTATCTTCATTACACAAAATTTAGTTATATCGTTTGTCACTTATTTATTCAAGTTTTGTGTTACATTTATCGGTATCTAGTAAACTATATAAGTTTTTGTCACTTTATTCGTTACTTAAGATTTCATTTTAGTTACATATTTTCAGTTGTAATACTTTATCCTTCGTTAATTTTCGTCACTTTCGTCATTTTAAGTTATCCCTTTACGTTTAGCTATTTATCGGTCACGTATAGTTTCATTTAGTTACGTTTATTTTAATCGCGTTTAATTACCTCTAATTATATTACCTTTAGTCACATTTATCTACTTTTAGTTCCATTTGGTTATTTTTATTTACATTTACTTTCATTTAGTTATGCTTATCTCAATTAGGTTTAATTATATCGAATTACCTTTAGTTACTTCACTTATTTTTAGTTTCTGTACACTCCACTTAAATACTTTTCGTCGGCATTAATATGATTAGTTGCATTTCGTCAGATTTAATATATTTAGTTAATATTCGTCACATCAATTTCGAGTTTCCACCTCCCGAGCCTCTCAATTTGATCCTAAGGAACTTGTGTTCATATTAGATTTTACAAGTGTCCACTGGACTACTCGGTGTAATCAGTTTAGCCGATTAGTATATTTGAATTTTGGTCGATTTTTCGGGAGATGGGATAAAGAGAGCCAGCCAAAAGACTAGTTCTCGATCTGCCCACCGCCCCTATAAACGAATATAAATTTACGTTCGAGGCCGACGTTGCGCACGACGGAACTCTCACGGGCACACGCTATAAGCGCAGAGACCGCACTTACACAGCGTGACTAGGTGTGTAATATTTTAATGTCTTGTATGTTGTGTGGCTGTGGGCCAGTTAAATTTCGACACTTAATAGTCTTTCATTAAAAAAATATATTTCAGATCGGTACATTAATATACATATATTATCCTCGGCATTCATTCACACATACGACAAAGATTTTCCACACAAACGATCGAGTAGGGCGTACATAGAAGGTGCTTGATTACGTATTGCGGAAATTATTGCCGATAGTTGCTCCTTGAATTAACAGTAAGTTTTCTACAGAAAAGTGGCTTGCTCACTAAGTGAATGCATTAAAATTCTGTGAAAATGGATTGGTATTTATACCTGTTCTGTGACCATAACCTTGCGTGTTAATTTTCATGCGATGTGTCCAATCTGGTGCATTTTTTGGTACCCCCCCTAACAAAACCAAAACAAACTAAAATATAATGTAAACACAAAAAATTACAAAATAATGAATAAGAACAAGAACTATATAGGTATACATTTATTAATTCAATGAACAGTTGGCTGAGCTGTTGGATGATCTGTTTGATAGGCTGTTGGATGTGCTGTTGGATGTGCTGTTGGATAATCATCTAGAAAATTATTATCTTTATTCATTGTCAGTCTCAATCATATAATGACCGTATGCCAGGCTTACATTCTTTTCTACCCAAACCCTTTTATCCTCTTCGTTTGTTAGTGCAATCTTTGAAGTTTTAAAACTATAAAGTTGGTGATTGTTTGTACCAATACGAAATTGAGGTCCAGAAAAGGTGGAGTTTTTCTCGTAACAGTCCTTATAAGATTTATGAGTTAACGTTGTGTCCTTCAATGTGACTCCCTTAGCTTTTAGGCATTTTGATTTTCCTAGTAAACTATAGCATTTGGGTCTAAGGAATACCCATTCGTCATAACCGTCTCCCTTGCTTTCATCCTTAAATTTTCCAATGACCGAATCAATTTTTTTAGAATAAAGTGGATGAGTAGATGGATAATTAGATGTATCCAAAAGATTATCCTTAACCATTTCAGACAAAAGAATATCTAGTTTATAATTTTTAATCTCCAAGAAGAAAGAGTCCGTATCTCCAGCGACTATATTAATCTTACAATTAAATTGTTGTCGGTATTTTTCCAAGTCCTTATACTGTAGCTCGTACATTCGAAGTTTGGACAAATCAAGTACCGATTGTCCTATACAACTCGGTCGATCTAAGCATACCGAGTCAGGATTAACAAAGCAGCAATTAGATCATCAGCAATTTTGATACTTCTTTGAAAAGTTGGTTTAGAAGCATATGTAATCATCTTCTTTTCTGTATTACATAATCTTAAATTCATTCTTTTTTTCAGGTTTTCGACAGTTTTACCATACAAACTATTATTTAGGAGCTTATAATAATTTTTATCTAGCGTGTTTGTACTTTTTGCTCTTAACTCTGTATTGGTATCAATGTAATTTTTAAAAATAGGAGACTGTTTGTATCTTACAGCTCGATTCACATGAGTAACCTTCACACCAAGAGACAAGTATAATTTTAGTAAACGCTAATGAATCTTATAATTCGTTTTTGGGTAATGAGTCAACAACAATTTTTCAACCTTAGATCCCTCAGGTTTCATTTTCTCAGCAGCAATAGGAAAGTCGTCTAACTTATCGTAAAGATCAGAAGGAATTTCAAGATTTACTTCAAGAGTATACCCATACGACAAAGATTCAAGATTTAAAGAAAAACAATCTGACAATATTGAATCAAAACCATCAAGTATCCAACTGAATTTGCCACAAAGTAAAGGTTGACTTAAAGCCCAACCGTATAAGTTATTAATATCTATATAAAGCAACTCAGTAGTTTCATCAGTTTTTACAAAGTGTTTATTAACAAAAGTAAGACCTCAACGAATACCACCCTCATAGAAATTATAAATTTCCATGTCTTGCAATAGTTCAATGGGTTTATCTAAAGTTATTAACGCAGAACTCCAAGGCATTCCAGGAATACCAAAATAATTTCAAGTCTCTAAACCGTTATGTGCAATACTCTTTGAACGAAATTGTTGGAAAAAGTCAGCTAAAAGAAAGCAATCGAGTTTCAGTCCACATTAATTGAGCTTTCTCATATTCAACTGCACTCACTCCTTCCCAGATTGAAGGCAGTTTATAAGTATTTTCAAGGACTTCTAAACTAGTGGCAAAGTTGTACGGAAAAATACCTTTTTCATTAACAATGGCACCAGTAAAAACAGATTTTGTTAAAGGTAAACTAGTCAAAGTTTTCACAGCCCTAGCTAATGAGTCATTAACAAACTGGTAAGAGTCGATAAAACGTATTCTAAGCTTACCAATATATACCATAAGGGATAAGAACTTTTCACTACTAATTGGAATACATGATAAGTTCCAATTTGGAAATTGATTTATTCCATACTTAAGGATATGATGTAAGTCATACCCACGTAAATTATGAAAAACTACAGGTAATAATTCTTTGATGCTCCTATTAACATTACAACTTTTACATTCTGGACCAATATATTTGCCTGTAAAATGGTCATGGTCTCTAACCTTATCTACTATGTTCTTATTACACAAATAACAATATTCACAATTATGAATTGAATATTCTTCGTCAAAAGTAAGTGGTAACATTAGCTTTTTCCCTTTTTCTTTATAATATGGTAGCACAATGTTTGTTCCTATATCTGAAACCTTCTTCAAAAATTCATAAACGCAGTTTTGACCAATGAAATGATGGTAAATTGTCATACCAGTGAAGTTGTTGATAAATAAGAGTCCAGCAGAAATTCGGAAATGTTTTTGAAAATAAATGTCATCTTTTGGTAAAATAGATTCAAAATCTGCATAGATAACGAAAGGAGGTGTTATCGTTTTTGACCAGTTTTTGAACTCCAAATATTTATCTTTATCTTTTAGTAATGTATATAGCGTAGTACCCAACTGATTTTTCTTACATAACTCTTGGTGTTTTTCAAAAGATTTTGGCTTACGAATTCCATTTAAACAATTTTCACACCATTTGCAACGAATTCGAACATTACAATCATTGTTTTTATGACAATTCATCAAGGATTGTAAATTATTTACTGTTGTATAATGATATTTTTCACCCTCCTTTATCAATAATAAATAAATTGGATCCACTCCAGTTACTTTTGTTCTTTGAATTATATTTAAATATGGATACTTCATTATAAGTTCTTCTATATCTTCAAAATTTTCGTTATTATAAACCAGGAATTTTCTTTTCAAAAGTTGGAATATCACGCAGTTTCATTGGCATATCGTTAGAATCATATAAAATACGGTAAATATTTTCTTGGTCTATCTCTATCTTTCTTGATTTTATCAGATTTCAATACAGACAAAACACTTTATATGAAACATAAATTATCGGTATTTTGTACGTTAACTATTGCCTTTTTACCTATTAGAGCTTTAGGTGTTGGAATATAACTATGTCCAGATAACCTAGATATATTAGAAACTTCGGTTACCTTGAAATTTACTTCTATTATTCGGTTTATTTTCCAACTACTTCCTAATTCTGTTCGTTCAACAATCTTTTAATTTATTTTCTTTATACTCTCATCAAGAAAAGTTGTAATCACTGAAGCAGCGCGATTTGATATACTAACTACTCTGAGTTCCCCATCTTTTTCAAATTCTACTTGGACTCCAAATTGAACATTTGAATGTTTCATTTCATTTAATGAAAGATGGAAAAAGATGGAAGAACTATTTCCTTAACATTATAACTTCCGATGTTCACTTTTATAATTCGATGTGAGCGTAGTAAATCATTTTCGATTTCTGGTTCAACAATAATGTCACTTAACCCTAGTCCAATTTGTAAATCATCTTTAATAAATATATTTTCAAGTATTTCAGATTTTATGGTGCATTTTCGTTTCAAACTGTGTTTTTGATTCAATATTGTCAGATTGTTTTTCTTTAAATCTTGAATCTTTGTCGTATGGGTATACTCTTGAAGTAAATCTTGAAATTCCTTCTGATCTTTACGATAAGTTAGACGACTTTCCTATTGCTGCTGAGAAAATGAAACCTGAGGGATCTAAGGTTGAAAAATTGTTGTTGACTCATTACCCAAAAACGAATTATAAGATTCATTAGCGTTTACTAAAATTATACTTGTCTCTTGGTGTGAAGGTTACTCATGTGAATCGAGCTGTAAGATACAAACAGTCTCCTATTTTTAAAAATTACATTGATACCAATACAGAGTTAAGAGCAAAAAGTACAAACACGCTAGATAAAAATTATTATAAGCTCCTAAATAATAGTTTGTATGGTAAAACTGTCGAAAACCTGAAAAAAAGAATGAATTTAAGATTATGTAATACAGAAAAGAAGATGATTACATATGCTTCTAAACCAAATTTTCAAAGAAGTATCAAAATTGCTGATGATCTAATTGCTGCTTTGTTAATCCTGACTCGGTATGCTTAGATCGACCGAGTTGTATAGGACAATCGGTACTTGATTTGTCCAAACTTCGAATGTACGAGCTACAGTATAAGGACTTGGAAAAATACCGACAACAATTTAATTGTAAGATTAATATAGTCGCTGGAGATACGGACTCTTTCTTCTTGGAGATTAAAAATTATAAACTAGATATTCTTTTGTCTGAAATGGTTAAGGATAATCTTTTGGATACATCTAATTATCCATCTACTCATCCACTTTATTCTAAAAAAATTGATTCGGTCATTGGAAAATTTAAGGATGAAAGCAAGGGAGACGGTTATGACGAATGGGTATTCCTTAGACCCAAATGCTATAGTTTACTAGGAAAATCAAAATGCCTAAAAGCTAAGGGAGTCACATTGAAGGACACAACGTTAACTCATAAATCTTATAAGGACTGTTACGAGAAAAACTCCACCTTTTCTGGACCTCAATTTCGTATTGGTACAAACAATCACCAACTTTATAGTTTTAAAACTTCAAAGATTGCACTAACAAACGAAGAGGATAAAAGGGTTTGGGTAGAAAAGAATGTAAGCCTGGCATACGGTCATTATATGATTGAGACTGACAATGAATAAAGATAATAATTTTCTAGATGATTATCCAACAGCACATCCAACAGCACATCCAAAAGCCTATCAAACAGATCATCCAACAGCTCAGCCAACTGTTCATTGAATTAATAAATGTATACCTATATAGTTCTTGTTCTTATTCATTATTTTGTAATTTTTTGTGTTTACATTATGTTTTAGTTTGTTTTGGTTTTGTTAGGGGGGGTTCCAAAAAGTGCGCCAGATGGGACACATCTACCTACTGTCTTGTGTGAGGGTTTGTTGTAAGTTCTGTCGCTTAAGTAAATGTCGTACCTGGCAATATTGGTTTAAAATTTATTCATGCCGACCTATTCTCCTTTGCATTTTATACACATTATATCTGACATTGGTGAACTGTTAGGTTAATAATTTTGCTTTCGTACGTGTTAGTTACGAACGAGAACTGTCATCCTATGTATACAATTCTAATGGCTCACCATGCAATCCTCTTTCGAGCCGTGGCGACGCTCCCTGGTGGTTGTTTCCATTTCATGCTCTGATATCGTCGTGACACGCACCGTTTGCGCTCTCCTGGATGAATTTAATAGTAGCATAATTGTTTTATGAAAGACACTCTGGTTCATGTGGTTTAAATAATGTTTCGCTTATGTATTCACTAGCTGGAACCAATTGATCTAATAATTACCTGTATAATACTCTCTGCGCTTCAATGCAGTTATTCAATTTTTATTAGAATGCTCAAATTTGTTTAGCTGTGACTCGCAGCGAGGTGAATCATCTCCGGTCATGTAGATTGGTAGTACACCAAGCCACGTTGAGACAAATCACCTATAATATAAAAAGAAAATCAATAAATTTATAACATATAAACACACCAACTCACCTTTAAATTGTTTGTTAAATAGTCACTGAGACAAACCCTACACTATAGAAAATTTCAAAGTGACAGAGAAATAAAATAATGAATATTAACACAACCCATAATAAAACTTTTAACATATAGCGATCAGAAGTTGAAAAAACCCCTATAATAAATTAACTTATAGACATTTTTGAGATATTTTTAGAAAGAAAAATGGCGGAAAAAAATTATAATTAAAATTTTGAGGATATTGCTAGGAAATTTCGAGTGAATGAGGATTTACATTCATATGATTTACCCTTAAAACTAAAATTAATTTAATTCTTCGGACATATCTGCAAAAAAAAATACAAAACCTGAAATCCGAAAAAGCATAAATTGTAAATTATAATAGTAAGTTTTAAAAAATAGTCATAAACCCAATTATTTTGTGTACATATTCGAAGATTTTTTTCAAAAGATGCATAAAAAATATAATTATTTAATGCAATTAATAATTTTTATAACTTCAAAAATAATTTAACTCACTTTTTTTGAATAATTTCCGAAAAATAAGTTATCATAAAATAAATAATTTCCTGAATATTCATAATCATTATTAATAATTATATACATGAGCTTGTAGATCAAAAGTTATAATTATAAGTTTAAATAATGATTTAATTTCCTTGTAAAATCATAATTCAACTCTTAAAAATTTATAATTTTAAGGTTATAACTTTAAAAAATAACTTTCTTTGCCGTCATTTCAGAAATGGCTGACATCCATTAAATTTTCACAAAAAATACATTTCAATAAGTTGATTTATGTTTCAACTTTCATTATAGTGGAATTTATATGAACTTCGCTTGGTGTACTATTGGTCGTTCTCTAATTTCATTACTCACTTTTTAAAATGCGGATGTTTACTCGTACTCTAAATTTTCTGTTGTGGTTGTGCTAAGTCGCACGAAATTTTGGTTGAAATTAAATCCAGTCTAAAAGTAGTCTGAGCGTATCTTGCGAATCAGATATCTTTAATTGCAATGCTTTGTAGTGATTTTCCTGGTAACTCCTGGGGTTCTTCAGAATCATTGGTATTGTGGAGCAGTTCGACGAAGTTTAGCCTACAGTTATCTCCTCAACCTCTCTCTCGGCTGCAGCAGATGAAAACCCGGATTTTTATTTTTTGGATCGACTGCTTTAGATTTTAATCACAATTCCAATAGATGCCGTAAATGGACGCCTTTAATTTACCTATTGACTGTATTACATATTTTTAGCCACTTTTGTCCTAAGCAGTTTGGATATATGCTGTAACAGAACCCTGTGTATTTAATTTTTCTCACTATGATGAAGGTTCTAACTATGTTTTTCCCGTTCATTTACAGGTTTGAATATTAATTGTCTTGACAAGGATGGTGTTAGATATTTATCTTTAATAACGCAGAGTTAATTGTTGTCCTACATTAATTTACGGTATTAAACTTTCAGTCTGACAAATCTCAAAGTAATCGATCTGTTACCTTGCGTAGTGAAGCATTTTAATTTCGCCAGAAAAACTATCTTCACAAGAAAAAAGTGATTGAATTCTGTAAAAATGAATCGATATATATACCTGTTCTGTGACCCTAACCTTGCGAGTTCTTTTTGACGCATTAAAACAAAATTTGACCTTGAATTTATTTGTAATATCTAATTCTAATTTTATTGTTTTCTCGGATTAAATAGACAATTTATTTTTATAAATTTTTAATTGAATATTTCCTACTAAAAATATTCTATTTTACTTCAATGATTTACTCAATGATTTCTTTGTTTTATGAATTGTTCATTTTTTTCGGTCAAACTTTCATGTTATCGTTTTATCAATTTCGTGTTAGTTTCGTGAGATTCTTGGTGCATCTATATATATATAGTAGTAGGATGTGAGCCCGTCAGATACAACCCCCTTGGCTTACATAATTATTACATAACATTTGACCTCTGTCCACTAGTTGCTACCTAGTAATTGACCTTTGGTCAATGGCCTCGTGATTATGTCACGTGACCACTGGTCACTACCCGGAGGCACACTTATTATGTCACTGGTCAGTCACACACTTATTACCTAACCATTATTACGCGACCACTGGTCACTATATGGAGTCACACTTATTATCTAACTGTTATTATGTCACGTATTTGTGGACCAACACGCCTACCACACACCTGCCTTCTAAAACCTTCCACACACCAACATTCTAGAACCTTCCCCTCTTAAACATTTCACACACACACACACACTAACCAACGATCACCAATCCGCACCGATCTGCACCCATTATCGCCCATCAGCACCCATCAGCGCCCAAAATCGCCCATCATCGCTTAACATCGCCCACGACTACGTCTACTACTAAGTCGTATACTTAACAAAATCACTCACTAGTACTATTTAAAATTTTATTAATACAACAAGTTCTTGATTCATATGAATTGAAATGATTCTGCTTGGAATCAGCCAATCGAGGAGGTTGAACGATCGAGATAAAACTTTCAGTTTATTATCATTTAATTTTGAGAAAAAATTTGTCTCAATAGAGTTCCACTCCTCGAAATTTCTCTGACTTTACTGATTTTCATCGGTTATCTGATCCGGCTTTGTGCTATAAGTCATATTCGAGGGTTTGACATAAAATGCAGATTGGCAGATATTTGAAATAAAATCCATAATTGCTTCAGAGGAGACAATTTGCGATTTGAGAAGATCCATCAATCTTTTACAACTCGATTGCTGAAAATCGAAATGTTTCTCCAGCGGATCTAATTGGCTCGAAAGAGCATCATTTGAAATAGTTTGGTTTTTCATTTCATTTTAAATATAATATTTTTAAAACAAAATAAAACTATTCTATTGTTTTATTTTGAATTTGAAATTATTCATAATAAAACTTTAATTGAGAATATTATAAAAATAATTTTTAATCAAATTAAAAATCAATTTATTGGCTTTTTAAAACGCCAGTGACATGATAATGCCATTTTCTTGAAGAATTTGCGATGTTACTCATTGCGCATGCTTTTACCAGACTAGCGATTTTTTCAAAAGGAACTCCCATCTTACCAAGTAGATCATAAGATGCTGGAGGAACAGATCCTACAGAACCGATTATATAAGTAAAGATTTCAACAGTAAAGCTAGGTTTGGCAGCCTGTAATAAGTCTTAAAAAGTGGCTTATAGTTTGCGTGTGATATTCATCCAAAAGATCAGTGCAAGATGTGCCTCCATTTTCAATCGAGTTATAAAAGTAACTGATTTCAGAATTGTTAGGTAAACTCATCATTTTTCTCAAATGACTACGAAGCATAAGCAAGAACTTGGATTGAAGATTCACCAATTTTGAAAGGTTTTACTTTAGAAAGAGTAACAGCTTAAAGGACAGGATTTATTGCAATGGCAAACAAAATCATTGAAAGAGGGCATCCTTGTTTGACGCCCTGCTTTATAAGAATATTCGGAGTAACAATTGGACCACATGTATAATATGAGCTAGTTTCAGTGTATAGAAGTTTCAAAGTGTTTGTGAATTTTTCACCAAATCCAATGTGTTGTAAAATCTTCCACATGTAACCATGGGGTACACTGCCAAAAGCGTCTTTGATGTCAAGAAATGCAATTATGATAGGCGTATCTTTACTATATTTCGAGTGCTCAAGACAAGATGAAAGTGCAGAATTGTGTTCTACACAACCATCATGCACAGAACCCATTTTTTGTCCGATATGAAGTAGATTGTTTCGATTTACCCACGATGTTAAGCGTCTAGCTAATATTGACTCAAATATTTTTTAAACAACGGATAACAAAGCAATTGGTCGCCAAGAAGAGATCAGATTATATTTATCACCTTTATCAGGTTTAGGAATCATTAGAGTTTTAAAAGATTTCCAAACGTCAGGCATAGTATTTTCCGTGATGATTTTGTTGTAAAGAAGAGTCAACAATTTACCTTCTGGGTCAAGAATAGCAATATCGTTATATTTAATTCCATCAATTCCAGGAGATGTATTATCAGCTCTTTTCAGTTCAAAAATAACCTCTTTATCTATAATTGGTCGAAGTAAAAGAGTATTTTGAGATTTTAGACCAAAGTTTAAAACATTATCATAACTTTTAATTAGCGGATCTTGATGGCTAAAATTACTAATGTGATCTTTAATTGTTGGCCTCTCGTTTATTTCATCGTTAACTAAAATGTTGTATACCGTCGTTTTCATATTTTGATTAAATGATGATTTGAAGTTAGTTTTTGGTGGTGGAACTTTACTGATTTTATTTCTTAAATATGGTCTACTGATTTTAGTTACACTTGTTTCTTTACGAATACGTATTTCATTAATAATAAAGTTACTGATTTCGTTTACACTTGCGTTTTGTAGGGTCAACAGATTCTCATTTATCAAAAGTATGCGTTGATCTAATTTTAGCTTAATTATGTGATTAATATTAGTTTAATTATGGGTAATTATGTGAAGAACTCGTTAAGTGCAAGTACGATGGAGTATATCGATAAAAACAAAATGCAGAATATTAGAGATTTTATGTCTTTAAAAAACTTAGCTAAAAAAATATAAATATCTGTACGTTTGACAAAGGAAATGGGATAGTTATTCTTGACCATGATGTGCATGTAAATAAGTTGAATGATTTGTTAAATTCTCCTCAGTTTGTGAAATTGCCAAAGGGTCGGAAGAATGGAAAATTGCCTCCTCTTAAGGATGAAGAGTTTGTGCAAAAAATGTTAAATGGTTTTATTGAGAAGAAGCTTATTGATGAAGAGGTAGTTAAGTCTATTCGTCCAATAGGATTGCAGCCAGCAAAACTATACGGGCTACCAAAAATCCATAAAGATGGTGTACCTATGAGACCAGTTTTGGTACTGCCCAGTATAAAATAGCAAAGTTTTTGGATGGATTATTAAAACCGTTAATGCGATCATAGTTTGTATGTAAGGATAGCTTTGAGTTTGTGTCTTGTATTGCAAAGCTACAAAAACGAAGTATGAATGATGTTATGGTTTCGTTTGATGTATGTAGTTTGTTTATGAATGTACCACTGGTTGAGACAATTGACTTATGCTGTGTGTTGTGGGATGAAAATGATTCGGAACATCACATTTTGGATAGAAGGGCATTTTGTAAACTTCTTGAAAATGCTACTTCAAATGTCAATATTCTTTTCAATAATGAATGGTATCAACAAATAGATGGAGTTGCTATGGGTTCTCCTTTAGCACCAACGATGACATCAATATTTTTGGCTAGTTTGGAAAGAAAATTGCTTCTTTCCAATTTGAAAAACCTTTTGTTTATAAAAGGTATGTGGATGATATTTTTTTTTGTAAACCAGAAACATGTAGAACCGTTTTTGCATTTTATGAACAGTTTGCATAAAAACATTGTATTAACATGTGAAACGGAGAGAAAGTCATCAATTGCGTTTTTAGATTTGTTAATTCAATGCAAAGATAAACAGTATGAGACAGAGATTTATAGAAAACCAACTGATACTGGTCTTTATACTTCTCCAGAAAGCTTTTGTGAATTTAAGTATAAGAGAAATATGGTGAAAGGATTGATTTATTGTTCATGGTCTTTATCTTCTACTTTTGCTAATTCGGTAAAAAGTGTTGATAAATTCGTTGAGTTGTTGATAAAGAATGGATATTCTAAATCATTTTTATTGTTGATGATAAAAGAAACTTTTGATAAATTGATTAAAAATCCTAAGGATCCATGTTGTGGAAATTCTGAGTGTAATTTGTCAAATGGGTGTGAATTGAGTGTTGATCTGGGTGATGGTAAAAATGGATATAAAAAAATTGAGCCTAAATATGTGTTAGTATTGCCGTACTCTGAAGGCTTTACAAATTATAAAAGGAAGGTAAGTAAACAGATGGGAAATTTAGAGTATAAGATCGTCTCTAATTCGTGTAAGGTACGCAATATGTTTATTAATAAATCAAAAACTCCGGTTGGATTGTGTTCTGATCTCGTTTATCAATTTATATGTAATGGGTGTAATGCCACATACATTGGAGAGACTTCCCGTCATCTCTGTACTCGAGTTCTAGAGCATTGTCGATTGAAGGGTTTGACCAATATTAGTGAACACAATAGAGGCTGTAAAAGTGAAATAGGAATGTCTGATTTTAGAATTTTGTTGAGAAGTTTTAATAATTATTGGGAACACGTGATATGTGAAGCATTGCTGATAAGGTCATTGGATCCAAAGATTAATGTGCAGAGTGCTGTGACTAAGAATGTTTTGAATGTTTTTAAATAGTTTACGTATGTTAAATCATGTTTGTTTTTTTTAATATTATTAAAATAATTGAAAATTTTAAATTACATTAATTTTTTAAAAATTAGAATATAAGTGAAAATTTTAAAATTTTAAATTAATTAAAAGTGAATTGAATATATTTTATAAATATTTATTTATTACAAAATTAAATTAATAAAAAATAATTTGTTTAAATTAAATTGTTAATTCATAATATTTTTAGTTGGTTTTGAGTACCTGAAGATGATAGCTATGCTATCGAAATATATCGTACGAAAAGTTTTTTATTGGCGTTATCTTTTAATTAAATCGTTGCCAAATTTATTTAATCATTTATTTGTTTTATTATCAGATAAATTCTTTATCGAATCCTTTATAATGTCTTGTACAGTCGGTAATAAAGACTTTATGACATTTCCAATATCACGTAGATTAATATTTTCCAAAGACAAATCTAAGGTATAATATTTGATAAATGCACATATGAGAATCCTACTAACAAGACCAGAGCACGAATATCATGAGGACAGTTACCAAGTAGTTTACAAAGTTCCGGAGTTTCTTTAATTTCATTGATTTTAGTCAATAAAGAGTTTGCTGTACAAAGATAAGGAAAGTTTGGAAGTAAAGATGAAGGATTAAGTAGATAATGTTCATCAGAGTTGTAGTCGATGATCATCAAAATTTGCCGAGCTTTAGGAGGAGCAATAATGGCAAATACAATTTTTGCTTTCATTAAATTTTCAATATTTAAAAATTCATTTAAGTATTGAGTTCAATCATCCAGTATTCCTGTGGTCATTGTATTGTTTAAAAAAATGAAAT
The DNA here is from genome assembly GCA_022537955.1 of Schmidtea mediterranea. Lineage (NCBI taxonomy): Eukaryota > Metazoa > Platyhelminthes > Tricladida > Dugesiidae > Schmidtea > Schmidtea mediterranea. The sequence continues at coordinate 131,548,799 of CM039680.1, forward strand.
TTTCGGATAAGTTCAAATTCATGAAAAAGTTTGTTAAAATGTTTTCTGTAATCTTACAATTTATTAAATTCAAATTTACTACAACTTCATCGCACATCTTGGATTGCATATTTACAAGCTTTTCAATTACTTTATCTCTATTGACAACATTTCCAGAAATAAATTCTTCTAAAAATAGTATAAAAGTAATAGCGTGATGTATAGGGTCATCAAAGAACATTGCAAAGCGAAAGAGAGTATGAGATTTCTTAAATATAATTGTTTTTTCAAGAATAAATTCATTCAAGTAATCTGTTATATTCTCTCCTATTCCTAACAGCCTTCATAAAAGGTTCAATATATGATCTACTTATTACTTCAAGAACAGGAATTATGGCAATCGAGAAAAGAATCATTGAAAGAGGACATCCTTGTTTAACTCCTTTTTTGATTGAAAGATTAGATGTTACAATTGGGCCACAGCTGTAGAAATATTGAGTGTCGGTGTAAAGTAATTTGACAATAGTAATAAACTCTCCGCTAACGCCAATAGTTTTCAGAACACTCCACAAGTAGTCATGAGGAACACTTCCAAATTCATCCTTATATCTAACCAAGCAATAGCTAATGGGGAATTCTTGCTATATTTCGAATGCTCAAGTGCAGAAGAAAGTATTGAATTGTGCTCGACACAACCTTCATGGACAGAGCCACCCTTTTGCCAAATATGCAAAATATCGTTACAAATCACCCATGATGTTAGACGAGTAGTTAAAATAGACGCAAAGACTTTATAAATAACAGACAGCAGAGCTATTGGTCACCAAGATGAAACTTTATCATAATTATCTGTCTTATCAGGTTTCGGAATTAGTATAGTCTTGAATGTTTTCCAGCTAGTCGGAATGATTTTACTACTGATGATTTTATTAAACAGGAAACTTAACAAAATACCTTCAGGGTCAAGAAAAGCAAGATCTTTGTATTGAATACCATCAATACCCGATGAAGTGTTATCAGCTCTCTTTAATTCGTAAATAACTTCAAACGGTAAAATATCTACAAGATTGAGAACATTTTTCGTGCTTCGACAATCTTTAAGAATTTTATTCCATGAATTCGATACTAGGTCCTCGTGGCTAAATTGGTTCAGAATATCCTTAATAATTTTATAAAAAGTTAATTTCATATTAATTAAAAATTCTGATCTACTTTTATATTTACTTATTATATTTGAGTTTTGTTTACTTCCTAGGTATGGTCCGTGGGATTTAATTTCAGTGAACTTATTTAAGTCAGGAATTTGTTGAATAATGCTTTCAACTATTTGGTTAACATCAGCATTTTCAAAACTAATAATTAATTCAAAGACTTTATTTTTACGCTGTTGTAAGTGTTTGGGTATAAGACATCGTTAAAACAAAATAAAACAACTATGAAAAGTCATGTTTGAGAATTATGAGAATGGCTATTATAACACAAGCACGCACCGCAAACAGAAATTAAAAATATAATAAAAACATTAAATAAAACAAAATAAAAAATAACATAATTAATTAAAACAAATAATTAATAAATTTTGCACGCAAAATACATAGAAAAATAAAAAGTACAAATATAAAACCGCCAAAACCTTACAAAAGAAGGTTTAGAAAATACATAGGCGGAAGCGGCGACCAAAAATTTAAATAACAAAGGATAAAAAGAGAAATAACCAAAAGGAATGGTTAAACAATAAAAAATAAAGATTTACGAAATATTAAGAAAATAATATCAAAAAATAGAGAAAAATAAGGAGAAAAATAAGGAGAAAAATAAAAGATTTAAAATAAAAATTAAAACAATAAAAACCCCCGAAAAATAGCCGAAAAAGGCTCAAAATACTCTGATTGGTCGCACACACGCACGAAAACAGTATAAATACAATAGCCATTGTCATAATATTTAACCTTAAAAATTTTAAAAACTTAAAAACTTTAAATTTGAAATTCTGAACTTTGACAATTTTGGTGAGTTTGTACTTTGTTGAATATATTTTTATAAATGTTTATGGTTCTAAATTTTTAATTTTAATCATGGATGGTCGCGATACTTTTAGTATCGACGACAGGTCCCCCTAATTTAACATCATTTTATACATGCTTTAATTTGTGGAAGATGGCTTGGCAGGATTCAATTTCCTCAGTTAAATTTGAGGAATGTTGATGTGCTGCCTTGTCGTCAACCACCCTTCGGTGTCTGCCAGTATGGTCAGGTCTCGTCACACTGATCGCGGAGTAGGACGCCGTCGAACTTCACCGTGGCGGCCATTTCAATGTTGGTCGGAACGGTAGGGATTAAAATTCGGGAATATCGACACAGCTAGGGGGACAACATTCAAATGAATGTTTAGGTAGGAATACATTTTTCAAAACCTGTCGAATTTTTATAGTGACGGGAACGACTAGGGTTAAGTATAGGAAGCGATAATAGAATGAGTTTTTTCTTTGTTTTTGTTATAAATCGAACTGAACACACGACAATTTTTATCGATAATACGCATCTAAATTAAACTGTTAACGAATACAATGACCGGAGCATCAGGATTTTCGTTTTTCTCCGACAGAATTAGTTTTCGACAGACTTTCACATTTAGAAACTTTAGCAGTAATTCATACGGATTCTTAAATAAATGAGGAATGGGAATGTTTGCGAATCAATTAATTATTAATTTTATTATATTCTTAAATTTCTATTATATTTAAATTACACTATTTTCCTACGTTTACGACAAGAACTTTTTCAACGTTTAGTAAATTCGCCATCTTGAGAACATTTCTAAGCAACTCCTTATTTTTGAAATCAATTATCAAACACTGAAGATTTTCAAACATGCAGCCAGGATACAAAATTCCCAAAATACCTCAAAAATCAAATATTATGCCTAGCCAATTGGATCACAGTTCTTGCCAGCAGAAATATAATAAACTGTTCGCGGAGCACGAGCGTACTCTCGGTACGTGGTTCGCTCCCGAAACGGCCAAAATCCTCCAGGATAAAATCCACCGGCTGTCGAGATGCCGAGAGGAGCTAATTGCAGAAAACCGGGCTCAACGGATCATCATAAATGATCAGAGTGCCGTGCTCATCGCATCGTTCACGGAAACGGAATTAGCTAAACGACTAGCGGGTCGGGATTTAGCAGTGAAGTTAAATCTGATTCCCGCAAACCGTCTCCCTGAAGTAAATCAAGCTGGCCCAGCTCAAACTCCCCGGACCAGCAAGAAACACCACCCGAGCAAAAATCGTCGCCGCCGGGAACGACGTCGAGCCGAAGGTCTCACGATACTAAATAATGCGGCGCAGGTGCTCGAAGAAGCTGCTGCACTTGTCGCAGAACAGCACCCTGAATTCGTAAGGAAAGATGAAACCATCCCAAATCCGGAAAATTCAACAGAAAGCCCATTACAAATTTGTTCTGATGAAACGGACGAGATGCAAACGAGCATGGACATCTCGCCCGTCACAAATTCCACAGATACAATGGAGGAGAGATCGCAGACTCTCGCTAGTCACTGGGTGGACGATTTCGGGGATGAATTATGTCACTCCGTCACCCAAGTCGGATCTAGCGGATTATGGAGATTCCCCGTCGACATCGACGGATGAAAGCTGATTCTGTCAAAACCCGAATTTTATTGTGTCAGTTTAACCAATCCATTTATGACTTGATTATATTTTATTTTAATTTTTGTTGTTTTTTTCCCTTTTGTAAACGTTGTATTTGTAAAATAGAATTTTTATAATTATGGTTGATTTTTTAACAAATTTTGATATTTCTATAAATAAATGAGAAAGGGATGTATGAGATCTGGCCTGAATATAAAGTAAGATTAGTGAAGTTTGATGCATGCGAAAAATATGATTAGGAAGCTGTATTTAACCTAAAATATTGAAAAATGGAAATAATTATAATTATCGTAAAAATAACTTTTAAGCCTTTATAAAGAGTATGTTGAGAAATGAAAGAATAAGTATAACTAAAAAGAAAGTACAAATCTTGAGAGGACTTTATTTTCCCTTAAAAACGACCAGGAGACCTTCTTGAAGTTAGAAACAGCTGATTTAACAGCAATTAAATTAATATATATATATAAAGTTCAAATTTTCGCCGGTTATTTAAGGAAAAGATTTTCCAAATTAAAACAAAATTCGAGGTTACCAATATTTTTTCGTATTTTAATAATTAATTCGGAAACAAGTCGGAAATTTTAATTAATTTAAGGATCTAAATTTTCAAAAGTTATTATTCCAAGTTTTCCTTTGGATAATTTACTATATTTTAGTAGTTAAAATTACTTTAATAAATATTTAAAATTAATATTAGAAAAATTTAATGGGCAAAAGATAAATAAGTCACCAAGTCATAAAGGAACATATTTCCGGCGGTAAATGTGTACGAATATTTACCAATGAATTAAATGAGACTTGAAAGGAATTCTGATTCGGACGTATTCATAAAATCGATAGTAACAGATGGGAAAGCGTGTGCCAATATCGAGAGAAATAGACAAATGACATAGACGTAAGTCCTTCTATCAGCCGTCAGGAACCCGAAAGCGAGATTATCACAAGGAGTAATCTTGGAAACGGGGCTCACCTGCTTGTGGACTCTCGGCTGCTGTATAAAGTACCAACATGGGCCTGCTCATGGGTATACAGTGGTGAGGTAAAATTGTGGGGCGTCTGGGAGAGAAACCCTAGAAAGGCAAGAGTGATTGGGGAAGTAGAGTTGACAAGTGCGTATCGATTAAAACAAAATTAATTCTACCCAGTGCGCCAACATAAGTCAAATTTAATTGTTTCTTTTGCTTTTGTTAAAATTTTCTCTTTATCTTTGTTATTGATCTCAGAAACAATTGGAAGAACAGAGTTGATAATTCTTGCTATTTCTCTCAAATTAATGTTTTCAAGGGACATATCATGCGCATAGTTGTTGATGAAAGCGCATATTAGAATTTTACTGAGCAAACCTGAATCACGAACATCATGTGGACATTTACTTGCTCTAATGGCACAAACACGTGAGTTTCTTATTTCATTTATTTTAGTAACTAATAATTTACAAATAAATGTATAGTTTAGGCTGACATCAAGTGTTGTTGGATCCAGGAAGTAATGCTCGTTAGAGTTATAATCAATTACCATTAGTGTTTCCCGAGACTTTGGTGGAGCGAAAATAGCAAATACATTTTTCGCGTTTTGGAGGCCCTTATAATTCAAATGTTCATTCAAATAATGAGTACAATCGTCAAGAATAGCAGTACACATTGTAAAACCCAAAAGAACGAATTCTGTTGATAGACTTAAATTATTAAAATATTTTAATAAAATATTGTCGGTAATTTTTCCATTTATTAGATTTAAATTTAATGAAATTTCAACACACTCTTTAGTGTTGATATCATCAAGTAGCTTATATATTTTATCATGATGAAAATCCCGATCTAAAATCAATTTTTCTAAAAACACAATGAAAGCAGTGGCGTGAGAGAATGTCAGGTAAATCAATGAATCGCCACCCGATAAATTATGTACACAGTAACATGCACCACCCCAGAAGTTTAGCCACGTCAACACGCGTGAGAAAATCATTCGAAATACCAGACATGCCTATTAACAGCAGTATAAATGGCATGTCACTTCTCAGTGTAGACAGTTAATTTCGGAATCAATAAATATGAACACAAACGCCAATAAACAGAAGAGATATTCCAATTCAAGGAGAAATCCCGCCAAACGATCGGGCAACCAAAAATTTGAGACAATAGTTATGGATAAGAAGACAAACAATGGAGAAGGTAAAAAATTAAGTTCAATTATCACCCATGATTTTATTATTATTTTATGCTCATGACCAAGACAACAGCACTAGATTTAGGCTCGACACGCCCCTTCTCTTATTTCCGTCATTCGAAAGGCAACTACTCCATGAACTAATAAACTACTGGGATAGTGTACGATTTTTCTTGTCTTGAGAGAACGAAATTCATGGAATTAGAGAAGATCCGATGTTTTTTTTTGTGAAATCAATGTCCCTCGTGATGGTCTTAATATGTGATTTATATTGTTGGCTTCGCTAACTAAAATATAATGAGAAATTAAATAAAAGAATAAATAATATCCAGACGTGTGTCGTCTGTGGTCAAAGATAGAGTATTCATTCTGTGCTGAAAGTTACATTGAGAATGAGTTTATTTTAATTGTTGTCAAATGAATCCATAGTAAAAGGCGACCTCATGAAACGACGTTTTCTACTAAATCAAACTTACCAATGTTCGCTTACTAAATAGAATCCATACCAACCGACCTTCTGTATTTAACTCCTTAACGCATGATCGACCTCATAGCATACCGTGATCCTACTTCATCGACACCGTATCCTCACTTAGTCGCTACTGACCGTCGACTTACTCATTAGACCCAAGGTCGATCGATTGCATATGCCACATCTCACCCCAGTTTTGATGATTGGAAAATTATATAAATGTCGGCTATAATGATTATCAAATTTTGTTTAGACGACTCATGGATAGATGCATCCCGAGTCACCATACGATTCCCATCTCACTACGCAGCCAGATGCAGGCAGGCGATGTGGCATGCGGGATTTTCAATTTCTCCGATATTTAGGCTTTAAAATGGTTTTAATATAGTCATAGAATAAAGAATTTTATCAAACAAAGTGCACCCTTTTATAATGATTTTGTCTTATTGTAGACATGGACCCACACAAAATTCTGAATATATAACTTGAAAGATCGCGCAAAGAAAATGCCGAACTGCATCAGCAATTATTACAGTAGACCAGGGAGATCCAGCAGATTTAGTCAACTAGGGTGGAGCCTACAAAATTAAAAATACTGTATCAAATGTTGACCGCGGTATAATGCGGATGGGCTGAAATAAACGGCTTGGCCAAGCTCAGAAAACCCAGATCAGCGGTTTAGAAGTGGCGTTATTGGCTTGCCAAGAGGGCAATGCCGTTACGTACCCACTCGTTTTTGCGCCAGCTCAATTGGCCTATAGGGAGGCGACCGAAGCAACTAAACCGGCAGTAAAACCTGCTCAGCGTCGCTCAGGAAAGATGGAACGCGCAAAGCGTTGGCCTTGCAAATTAAAGGATATCTAAATATATAATTGTTGAAATATAATAAATGATCGTTTTAAATGTTTTCAGTTCATTTGTTTATTGGTAAGGATAGAATTAAACCCATTAAATAGAAACTATAAAGGGGTTCGGATGAAAGATAAAGTGTGTCGAACATGATGAGAAGGGACCGGAACAAGAAATCGCAAATAGACCTCCTATCGGTAGTGCGTTGAACCCACTATGAGATCGGGCCTTAGCAGTTCTTTCATAGCGCTCACCTTTGGCGATCTAATAACCAGTCGTTACATCACCAACTTTGATTGGCAACGGGTAACCATTGGGGGCAAGAAAGATTCTATGTAGGGGTCAAGGTTATTCCAACCATAAACCCCACTATATATATTAATTTACTTTTATGTTTTTGATTTTGAATTTAATTACATTTTCTCTCATATTTTAAGGTTATTAATTGATCTTAATAGGTTCGATTTTGAATCTGCATTGCTGTGTTTGCATGTTATTTCCGATTCATTTAAACGAAATTCAGTTTTGGCCCAACAGAACTAACAATAATTATATTAAGTAATACAAATATAAAATACCCGACTTATTGTCCAATAATCTAGAATCAAAAGATACCATAGAATGTAATTTAGATTCCCATTGTTGCTTTTTTTTAGTTTTCCTGTTGATTTTTGGATTGAAATTTTTTTAATTTCTTTATTGGTTTAAAAATTTCCAATTTTTTTTATTGATTTCCTTTTAACTTTTTTTTTACATAATTTTCTCTTTGGCTATAATAAGCTAGTGACTTACTATAGCAAATTGATTTCTTGATTTGAATTTTGAAATCTTAATTCTAATAATAATACTAATAAGATAATACTAAGATAATACTAATAATAACAACATTAATAAAAAAATATGCAGGCACAAACACAGGGGTGAAACTCCACTATAACACACACATGTAAAAAATGTGATCTATTACAAAGTTATTTACTGCCGAAATTCTGAATCTTCCGTCTTGAGATCGCTTGATACATCAGCTGGTTGACATCTGTTCTATGAATGATACTACTCTGGATATTGCAGTTTAGATGCCAAGGGCGTAGTATGTCCTGCAAAGCGACGTTGATCACGTGTCAGTCGATTTCAACTCTGTACAACTGGTAGGTTACTATTACTTACCTTGTGTAACCAATGCACATAATTTATGTCATCCCACCCACTAGCTACCCATTGTTCGGCAACGTTGATACTGTAGTAAGGGTAATATGCTCTCCAAAAGTAAAAAATAAAAGTTTATTTTATTTAATACACGGCCTTTCGGCTATATTATGCGAGCGTTGCTCAAGCATCTGTAACTATCGTTTTTATTCTTAAAATTGTTTGACTATAATCCATGGTTAAATCAAAAATAAATCAATTTAAAAATTGTTAGTATTGTTAAAATTTCTGTTAAAAACATACATATGCACCACAAGCAGATATTTAAAATAAAATTAAACATAACAAAAATCAATTAAAACAAATATTAATAAATTTCGTAAAGCGCCTACAGCCTCAGACAGAAACATAATATAACACGTAAAAAATACATATGCGGAAGTGGCGACCAAAGTTAAATGTGCTTAGATCAAGAAGAGAAATAGTCAGGATAATATCAGAAATTTAAAAATACTTATTTAATATAAATAATACCAAAAATAAGATAAAAATAAAGGGGGAAGGATAAAAAATACTAAGTTAAATTAAAAACTATTAAAAGTCCCGAAAAACAGCCGAAAAGGTCTAAGATTATCTGATTGGTTGCACCCATGCATACAAGTATTATATAAACAACAGTCATTTTCATAACTTACACTTTTACGAAACTTTAAAAACTTACAAATTTTTACAAACTTATTTGCGAATTGTACTCTTTGAAAATCTATGTTTTTTCTATGTTTTATTAAATATTTTCCATTTTATTCATGGATGGCAGCAACCCTTTTTACTGCTCGTGACAGGTCCCCCTAAACATTATTATATTATCATATCATGTTAAGTCAGTGAAGAATGGTGAATCGATATTCGATACCTTCAGTTAAGTTTGAGGGATGTCGAACGTGTTGGTTTATCGTTTTTTGCCAGTTGACGTCTACTGGGATAAGTCAGGCCGTGTTGCACTAATTTCAAAATTAGGACTTCATTATATGTTATCGAGGCGTCCATGAAAAGTGGACGGAGTGGTAAGAAGGTAAATTAACGTGAAGATAGCTATGATTTTAGGGGTTTCTCATTTAATAAATGTGTAGGTAGGGAAAGTGATTTTTCTTGAAAACCTGTCAGAATTTATGTTAAACTAAAGGGTTGACTAGTAATAGGTTCTAATGAAAAGTGAGAATACGGATAAGAAATTCTTATTTAGTAATTTGATTGTCTCTATTAAAAGAAAGCGGTTGAAATATTGGTTTAATAGATTATTTATTGTTGATGTTGGTAGTTTCTTCTTGGATATCAGTATTTGGATTTTCAGATTTAGAGGGAGGGCAATCATAGGATTTCTCATTCAGATCATCATTGTACAAGTGTTCATTATAAGAGGATTAAGTTTTATGGTCAGAGTAAGACGACTCAGTTGAGTAATCGGAGTCAGTTGCATAGGCATCGTATTCAGAGTCTTCTCGAATCTTCTTTGTTTTAGGAGTTGGATTGTTTGGTCTCGTGAATTGATAAGTTGTATTAATGATCCGATTGAGAAGTGTCGAAAATGAGGATTGGGATATACATTTTAACAACTATTACTGGGAATGCCCTTCCAAAGTGGTCTTTCGTTATTCGACTTCCGGCTTGGTGACATAGGTTTTGTTGGGGTTAACAAAATGCACAAAAGTAAAAATGGAAAATCCATAAAAACATTGATATTCGAATTAATAACTAAAAATGCATAATCAATTAAAAGTTTAAAATAAATATTTATCGGGGAAACGGGTATGGACGGATGCCAAATTACGAGACAAATCCAAATATAGTAAAATTAAATTGATTGTGGGTCCCCAGAAGGAAATATTTAATAAGAATAGAAATTAATTAAAAATTAATTGGCCAATGGGAAACCCGAGCTAATGAGAAGTCTGAGCCAACAGAAAACCCGAATAGTGTGAGAAATCCGGAACGTCAAAAATTTTTTTTAATTATGGAAAACGAAATTAGTTGACGGAGAAAACCCGGGATAAACTAGAAACCCTCCACCAAAAATAATTATTGTAAACAAATGGAAACCACGGGAGCCCAGAAATAACTAATTTGGATTTTGGACAGTCAAAAATCCCAAAACCAATTTAGTTTGCGGGTAACTTGAGTTGCGAGATAAATATAAAAAGAAAAGGCAGATCAACAAAATTGCCAGTTAGTCGAAGAGAATATTTCAGAGAGCGGAATAAAAGAGGTAAAAAACTTAAAGATAAATCAACCAGTCAAACAAATCGCGTACCAGATAGGGACATCTCCCTTTGGAAGACGTATCCCTACGCATTGATGTATTGTGAAATCGTGCAGAGTAATTGTGTAGAGTATTGTGAATTGAATCGATTTTTGTGAAAGTTGTGATATATAAATTGGAAATAAATCTTATTGTGTTGGGTGAATTAAATCGATTAAAGAAGGACATCAAGGAGTCAGATCTAAGAACCGACTTTCTATATAAAAACCTAACAGTTTGCAATAAGGATTTCCTCTACCTCGTTGGACCCTACATCCTACGCTACCGCATGATCGGTTGGAAATATCATGCTTCAATCTCACAATTTGTCCTAAGTCAAGATGTCATTTAAGGACTCCAAGCACCATTCTAATCTCAGTAAAACCACTTTGCTCTATGTGTGACCTCATGTGAGGTTAAGACAGCTACATTTTGTCCGCTCGGACTCTTAGCTTCTTTTCTGCCTCACACGCAGAATTTAATTCGTAATTCCGGGTTATGCCGGCTGATTCAACTAAGAGATGACTTACTAAAAGAAGCAATAGATCCTCCTCTCCAGAAAGTCTGCGTCCCTCGTCAAGCACGTTCCTCTGGCGGTTGTGGATAGGTGATTCAACAAATTTCATGATATGCCACGTGGATTTCGTATATAATATTAGTAGAGATGATCAATTACTGCTATTTATATTTTTCTCGGATTTGTTGTATGAATAATGATCGTTGTGTTCGGGTTGTGATTGAAAATTATCTCCTGAGTTGTTCGAGGGCTCGTTGAGGCACTTCGTAGGTAACTCTATTCTTTTATCGTTCTAATGTTATCGTATCATTTGTAGCCTTCTTCTGTCACTCTACGTCTACCAATGGGAAATGGCATGCTAGCTCTTCGAATCGGATGAATTGGCCGAGAATTGCCTCAGATCTTATCAGATATCTAATGGGTTACTGAGTTTAAGTTTTAGTGATTCAACTCTGAATATGGTATTTTTTTATTTACTCAAAACAAAACGATAAAGAACACATTATTCATTTTTAATATTAATTCGCGTTTGATCAGATTTAATTTTAAATGCATCCCCTCTACTTTGTAATCTATTCATGATGTTGAACGGTGTGTAACTGAGCCCATTGATAACATATATGATCCGGTATCATGAGTTTTCTCATTATGATGAAATATTTGACCATATTTCATAATTTCAGAGAATTTTACTTAATTCTTTCTTAATTTTTATTTATTATTCCGCATTTTATTTTATTTTTAAATTTATTTTTATGTTTAATTAGTTTATGAGTTTGTTTTTCCTGGATTTCAATTTGATTAATTGGTGTTTTTCTGTTACAGATTACCTGCCCAACGTTTTTGCAAAAATAGCACAATCGTTAGGCACTACAGTTGTTGAGATTTCAAAATATGATATGAAGCAGAAATGTCAGCCAGATCATCAATCGAACTGCCCCACCTCGGTAACCAAGATTTTTGGGAAACATCGAATGTTTGCTTGCAAACTATCAGACATATCTATCTGAAACCGCCTCATTTACACCGAATGTGGCAAACACATATTAGTTAATAATGTCATTTTAGAATATCATTTGCAATTTTAAAATATTAACTAATAATAAGTGACATAATATTTTCTACAAAATTTATTTAAGGTATTCACGAATTTTCGGCAGCCTTTTTCAAGTGATTTCGATCATTACTTTAAAACTTCTTTTTATGATGGGTTGCATTGGTAACAATAGCTAAGAACTATTAAATCTTTGAAATTTCTGTATTGAAAATAAAAACTATATAATTATTAATATACATCACTCAGTCTCAGATTACAACTTGTTTTGTGCCGAAATCATTTTTAATAAACCCAAAAAAATTAAAAGATTTTCCACAGTTAAAACTGGATAAAATAATTTGTTTTTATCAATTTATTTAAAAATTCATAAATTGATTTCAATTGAATAATTAATAACAAATTCAATAACGATACAAAAATCAATTAATTAATAGATTTATTAGAAATTCAAAAAAGTTAAATAAAAAAGATAAAAATGCCAATCGATATATAAACAGTAAAAATGACAGAGCATATCCATAATACACACATAGATTTATCTACACTAAAACCACACGCCATACGGTGCACGGCCCTGAGATGAATCGGGTTTTCTTGATAATTGTTTCTTCAATTCTACATGGGCAGTTCTTGCCGCCTGTATTGCCGACTCCAACTCTTTGATTTTACCATCGAGACTCGTCTTGTCGGCAGCGAGTGATCGGCATTTTGACCGGTATTCCGCTACCACATCGATCCATTGCACTTGTTCCAATAAATCAGTTTGTTCTTTTTGATCTTTGATGATCCCCATCAGTTCTTCTTCACTGAGATTCGTTAATTGAGACTTTTGAAGCTCCATTATTTCTGAAAGCGATTTTGAGCAAATATCTCAGTGATATCGAAATTAATATATTGATTAATATAAATTGTTGGGTTTGTCACCAACTATATGTGCGCTAGTTGTGAGTCCTTCTGCCCATTATGAGCTATCGAGCCTCATACTTTCTGGCCGTGTTCCCTTTGTCGTGATTATTGATTTTTTTCAGGTGCAAAATATTTGAACAAATGTAATTGATTTTTAAGTGATTGTGAGTAGTAAGTATATGTGGCCGATTACATGGCATTGTTTAACCTTTAAATGGACGTAACCACATTCGCCAAGCCTATCGTACAATTTTCCCGTAGTTTCATCAGTAGACGAGCTATCGTGGTACTCAGTAAATGTCCTTAATCTATGTCAGCGCCAAAAATGTTATAATTCTCAAAAAATTAAGATTAAAATGATGCTACAACCAGAAACCAATCAAATCAATTTCGATGATCAAAACCTAACCTAATTCAACTAAGCCTAACCAAATCTAGTTCTTACAATCATTTCCCATCGTAATTCATCACTTTATTATTATTAGATTTAATATGAATATAGATATAAATATATATATATATATTACTTTAAATTTGTAAGTAGATTATTTTATCAGAATTGTAAAATGTGATAAAGACTAAGACAATAAGTTATGCGTTATAACTATGGAATTAATATATATTTGTGTAAAGCTCCCTCTAATATTACTTCCGCTTTTGAATTCTTTTCAAATAGTCCTATTTCCAAATATCGGCTAATATTTTCTTTTTATGCGAATTCAATGTCAATTATTTGTAAATGAAATTATTAATTAAATAGAAAACTAATATTAATATCCATGAATTCCAACCTTGATCCATTTCCGAAAGTTTCAGGCGATTATTTTCAATTTCTTGTTCTTGATATGCCAAATGATTCTTTAATTTTCTGTACATATTTTCTGTAATTAAATTAATTTTTAACATACAACACAAGTGTGAATTTAAAGAAGTACCACTGTTCTGTGACCTTCTTAGAATAAATTGAATATTTTTGTCTGACGTGTACCTAAATAGTTTAATAATTATATATCAGTGAACAGTTAAGACTTTTTTAATATATCTAATGGGCGATCTTGAGGATGCAGAGGAACTTCAGCATCATCTACAATTAAAGATAGGAAAAGTGAGCCAGTAATACTTGCAGTTTGCGCTAAAACTAAAATAACTTCATGGCATGTGTTTTTTTCAGTTACACCGCAAACATCTCTTAAAACTCCTTCAAACCAAACTTTCATTTCCATACAAAGGATAATAATAATTTATTAGATAGCGTATAAAATATTCATTGAATAAAAATTTTAAATTTAATGATCTTTACTACTAATAATAACTGTCAAATATTAAGTTCCAGATAATAATAGTTAAATAGTTTAATAGAATTTGTTTTTAAATATATAATTTGTGAATTTGCTCATTTTATGCATTAAAACACATTTAACAATATATATTGTTTACTTTTATCTTATAATTTAAAAATACTAATAAAATAGAAAATAATAAGAAATCATTAAAAAATATATATTGAATTAATATTAATAAAAATAAATGAGCATTTAAATGTTTAATCATGTCATTTTTTAAAAAAATTTAATGTAATTAAAAATGAAATAAAATAACATCTTTTCTCAAATTATTTTGACTTTGAAATTCAAAATTAAAGTTTTATTTAACTAATATTACTTCAAAATTTACAGTTTTCATTGTATGGTGTTTGTGACATAAAGTTCGGTACTACATTGTACATGATGCTAGAAAATAAAAATTTGAAATTTACGAATTGGAGCAAAGCAGTAATTCCACCTTTTGCTTACCACTCGGCATCCGTTACTTAGTAACGTTGGAACTGTGTCCGAGTAGGTGGATCATCCACAAAAACTGAGCACTATTGATAATGCTATAATTGGCTAAACAATTCAAAGGTTCAACGAGCTGCTGATAGAAGGCCTGTGCTCGATATTGATGTGGTGGGTTACTGGGTGTTGATGTTTGTTTAAATCTTCTTATGATTACCCCGGTAACACCATATAAATATTTTCTAGCTACCACTCGGCACCCGTTGCTAGGCAACGTTGGAAATGTGTTCGAGTGGGTGGATTGTCCGCAAAAAGTCAGCGCTATTACTAATGCTGTAATTGCTCGGACAACCCCTGGGTCCAACGAGCTGTCGTTAGAAGACTTGTGCTCGCTTTAAGTCGTTCGGTCTCTTTGGTGTTGTAAATTTTACCGTTATAGTTTATCATACTATCAAACGGGGTCTGACAGCGTTATTTTAGAACTAACCCAACCATTGTATTGTAATGGAATAATTTTCATGTGTTGGTTGCAGTGTCATAGGCACTTATTTAATTTTGAAGGTACTATTTCAATTAACCAGGGCTACATAAATACAAAATGCGTATATAGAATTTATAAACTCAATAACACTTTATTCATCCATTAAATACATTTACTATATTTATCAAATCTTGTTCAATAATCGAGCGGCTCGGCGTTTAGCCCGCTCCTTCCGTCCCGGTCGATAACTATTGGTTGTTGTTGTGGTTGTTGTTAGAGTCGCCGCCGGTTCACGATATGCTAATTGAGCCGGGGCAAACACGAGGGGATAGGTTACCGCCGCCCCTTCTTGACAGGCGGACAGGGCAACATCCAGCCCCTTTATTTGAATCTTTAAGCTCTGAATCAATTGTTTTTCTTCTGCCCATCCATTTTGGGCCGCTGTAAGTCTCTGATGTAAGGCTTTGACCTTCATGGGCTCTACCCAAGTGGCTTTAACTTGTTGGACCTCCCGAGTTAGTCGGATAATCTGGTCGAGGAGATTTTTATTGGCTCGTCTGGCGTGGGCCAGCTCCGTTTGCAATGGTTGTGAGGATTCCATTACTGTAATAAGGAAAATTAAAACTTTTACTAATCTATTCAGAATTCTTAAACATACGATTAATTAATCACATGTTGTAAATTATACTAAGAGAATAATAAGTGATACATTTTCAGAGGTCAAGTATGTAATTAAAAAACATATCGTCCAAAGTAAAATTAAATGGTCTAATTCCGAGAACCAGTACGGTCTAGAGTCTTAGGTAACTTCTTTAATTCTTCCTCCGAGGAGTAGTTCGGGATCGCAAACACGGGCCGCTTTGTATTACGGGCCAGTCTTGGGGGGTAGGATAGGTGTCCGCGAGTCGCCCGGCTGCTAGGTCGTCTTCCACGTTGGCCAAATATTTCCTGGCCCGATCCACTGAGGAGTTGACGAGGCGCTGGTGGTCCAGGAGGTGGTGCAGAAGCGCCCGGGCCCGCACATGGATATCATGGGCCGGACTTGGGTTGCCGGATTGTCCTTTTCTTTTGAATTAATTCATTCTAGTCTCCACCAGGAGATTATCCTCCTGCCGGTTTTCTCCGGTTTGGGGCAGATCGGGATATCGCTCTCGACTGAAGCTACTCCACGCTTGTCTCCACTGCTCTGCTAGGTATGGGTGCACGTAGATGAAGGGTCCTGATTTTTCTAAACGATAGAACAATTAATTGAGCTTATAACACACCGGACGGGCTCCCCTACTCGAGGTTTAAGTTAGGGCCCTAATCCCAACCCTACCTGCAGAAGTTAATTCTATTCGCATGTGTATTAACTGAAATCAACTATTAATTGCTGTGACTATTTATCATCTTTTCAAACGTACCTTCATTCCGGTAAAGTATTATTCATAAAACTTTATTGACTGTTAAATGTACCTTTAATATAATTCTATCCAGATAAAATATTATTTATAAAATCTTTATTGACTGCTAAATATACCTTTAATATACTTCTATTCAGCTAAAATATTGTTTATAAAATCTTTATTGACTGTTAAATATACCTTTAATATACTTCTATTCAGATAAAATATTATTTATAAAACCTTTATTGACTGTTAAATATACCTTTAATATACTTCTATTCAGATAAAATATTATTTATAAAATCTTTATTGGCTGTTAAATATACCTTTAATATACTTCTATTCAGATAAAATATTATTTATAAAATCTTTATTGGCTGTTAAATATACCTTTAATTATTTACAAAAATTTTCGACTGTTAAAAACCCGTTTCTAGTCTAAATAAACATTATTCATAAAATTTTGTTTGAATTAGCTAAGTGATGGTAACTCAGGTGATGAAAATCATCCTCAAAAAAAAAATTATAAGTATTTATCATATCGTTAATTCATTTTCTGTTTTTATGGAAATTATCGACTGTAGGTATTGACTCGTCGGCGGTCACTCGGAGTTCTTCCTCCCCCTCCCACTCACGTCGTCGGGCTAGCCCAGGATTACTAGAGTCATTAGATCCATTAAATAAAAAAATGCTCCTTTAACCAGGATTTCTAACTGGTTCAAACAACATTTGGAACTAGCTGCCACACCGTGAAATCTGAGGTAATTATTGGTAAGTGAATGATGTGCGTTGGTACGATTAATAATTTCTAGATATAGTATTACGGTTGTCCATGGTTAATTTAGCTGGCAACTGACGTTATTTGCCTATCTTTTGGTATTAATGTTATTGATATATTTATAGATAAATTATAATATATGGTCCTGTCCCTCTATCGATAAGTCCTAGGGCTAAATCATTTCATCGAGTGTTGATGCGAGTATACTCTTGCATTTCCCTAGTTGAGATTTTGGCCGAGTAAAAATATCTGCTCCTAATTGGGAATAATTTCTAGTATGCCGTTATATTATCGTTGACTTTCCTATTCTTTGTGGATTACTTTATAACTGTATGCAAATTGACTTATTCCCTACGAGGAATCAACACATTTGTATATTATTGGACTTTTATTATAATATTACTTGTTCCCAAGAATTTCTGATTTTAAGTTTGCTCCCAACTATTTGACATCAACGACGACTCATGAGAAGAAACTCCGATTTACTACCAACCATCAATCCCGAGTCGATTATTGTTTATGTCATGGTGAGGGAATTAAATGTAGGTTGCCTGATGAATCTCCCACAAATCATTAGCTGGGTGTTTTGTCAATATTACGATGATAACAAAATGAGGAATGAATAATTTATTTATTAATTTTTGGTGGCGGCCTTCTTGGGTCCGATTTCAGGTGGGAATAGAGTTGAAGTGGCTCCAATAGTAAGCTGTTTGCCTAGTGCTCGTAAGGTACACGTTTAATTTAATTGATAATAATTAAAGGTTTACTTGTCGGAAACGCTTCTGCGATATCTGTGGAATTCGATCCCGAGAGTTCCTTGTGGTTACTTAGTGATTGATTATCCTGTGTATGCATAATTTTCCGCTAAATTAAAAATGAAGAATTCCTAACCGTCGGTAAGTAATATATTAGAGGGTGTGCGTGCAGGTGTGTGACATGTCACGTCCCGTTCTACATTCATCGTGTGCGAATGACGATCTCAGTATGGATGGATGTAAGTAAAAGGTCAATCGCGGTGCTGTAGCATCGATGTGTGTGATTATATCTATCGATTGATACCTCATTTCTTATTTTAACTCCCCGTCACCTTTTCCCTAGTTGACCTTAGGCGCGTTGTGTCTATTTTATAGTTAGTGAGTGCCAACTGGACTACTCGGTGTGGTGATTTTGAGCCGTATGTAGAATAATTTAGGTCGAATTTAAAGAAACTGAGGGACGAGGAAGTAGCCAAAAGACCGCTTCCTTATCTCTCCTTTCTTCTATACGGGATAATATTGACGTTCCGATCCCTGCGTTCCGCACGCCGGGTCTTCACGGGCACAGATCATTGGCGATATTCCACGCACTTACACGAATCTGAATAATATGTCTGATTTTAATGTCTTGTGATGTGTCTGGCTGTGGGCCGGAAAAATTTCGACAAGAAATAAATTGATTTTAGATATTATAAATAATTTATTAATATTAACAAAACAACATAATAAGTACTTGATCCAACGACAAATCCTAAAAAATTACCGCTCTCCCCACGCCGACATCCAAGCAGAGCTCCATCGAGAGTGCGAGGACGCGACGTGGAGAGAGAGTTCCAAAATAATACTCACCCTAAAATAGATTTTTAAACAAAAACTAGTTCAAGTTTGAAAAATGCAAAAAATATGTAAAAAATAAATAAAAACATTATTAACTAACCAAATTAACCAATTTCATCAAATTGGCTTCAAATTCATCGAAAACGCTTATATTCTTAAAAATAACTATGAGAATTAAGCCTGAAATGTAATTAGAAACATTGTTTAAAAAGAATCACAAAAATCTGTAAACCAGGAGAAAAGTGATTAAATATTGTAAAAATGCATAAATTGCTAATTATATGCTCATTATTATTAATCGTTATCATATGCCAATTATTAACCATCTGATCGTCAAACTACATGCATGCAAGAAATCAAAATTAAATTTTCACCAACAGAATGAGTTATTAAGAATCCAACACGTGAAATTGTAGCCGTAATAAACAAATTAAAGAGGGAAAGTTTCCAGCTAAAGTTAAAAGATACGATAAGGACAGAAATCGGGCACTACCCCAGCACGTTTTCGAGCATTGATCCAAGTATCACATGACCCATAATATTATTAATAATAATAATAATAATATAATATTTTGTTTAAAAAGTAGTCAAATTTCTTATTAAATATCTCTTACATGCATGCACTCATACAAAGAAAGGGAGTAGAAAATATATGATTAACAAAGAAAGTGGCAATTCAAGTGCAAGTTTAATAAAGTCAAGTGCAATACAAATTGTATTGGGTTCGTTTATTAACATATTACTCCACCAAAAAAGGATAAAGCTAATGGTACCAGAGCACCAATAAACCCTTGTTGTTTATAAATAATTTTTCTCATTATTTTCCGATTTTTACTGTTTATAAGTGATAATAATGGTTTCTTATGGTTTTTAACACAAAGTTTTTAGATTTACTGATTTTAATTTTACCTATGGTAACTTTAACTAAATTATCCAGTAAATCATCAATAACTAAATAAGGAAATTATTAAAAAATATTCATTCTTTTCATTCTTAGTCCCTAAGCAATGCAGTAAAAAATGGGAAACTACGATGATTTTTAAATATTTTAACAGATTTTCCATGTTTTTAAATCATTTTTGATTTTAAATTATGCGAAATGAGAATTGTAGTTGGAAAGTCTTGGATAATAAAGCTTTTCGGCTGAGTGCAACTCATTTTTGGAGGAATTTATTTTTTACTTTTTTATAATTCTTTTATGTTTTCTCAATTTAGGTTTAGGCATTATTTTTGTCAACTTTGGTTTAACACGCGCTTTTAGAAACATGATTAATAATAACAGATTTCAGTTTTGTTTTTAAACTATGACCCTTTCATTGCTAAAAAAATATCCGTTCTAATCCGTAATTCATCAGGATATTACTGATTGAAATCGAAAAAAGATAACCATTTTGATTTTTGGTTGCAACTTGAAATGAGTTGATTAAAAAATTCCTATTATTTGAATATACCTGCCTAGAAAAAAAATCAATAACAGTAGGATCCCTCGGCTTATTGAAAACTACTAAATATTGTACATTTAAAATACGTGTTTGATGCTCCTTGATGAAACAGATTTTGAGTTATAAAAATAACAGTGATATCAACATGTCTACTAATCTTTGTCAATACATTATTGGAATCATTTTCTTTATTGGCTTCCTGATATAAATCACCAATGATTATAACATCTCATTTTGTAATCGACTTGACCTGTTTTTATCGAATTCATTAACTATTTTCATATTTTTCAATTTACAAAATTTGATTGCCTATGTTATTCATTCGCTCCATGATGTCAATAAATCTTATTAAATTTAGATTTAAATAAATTTGATTTTAATAATATACAAACAAATAAATTTTTTCCACTGCCACTTGGACCAACAATTTGACAATCAAATAATTAAAAATGTTTAGCAACGATTTAATTAAAAGAAATCGCCAATAAAACACTCTTCGTACGATATATTTAAGCAGTTTAACTGCCATCGTCAGGCACCAAAAACCAACTCAAATATTATGGATTATTTATATAATTTAAAACAAATTATTTTTTTATACTTTTTATAAACTTTTTATCTTTAATATAATAAAATATTAAAAAAATAAAGATTTTTAAAAATTAAATATGACAAATGTTAAATGTTAAATTTTAATCTTACTTATTACAAAAATTGTTTTTTAAACAATAAAGAAACATCAATTTATCACAATTTAAAACTATTTTAAAAACATTCAAAACACATTATTCTTTGAATCCAATGATCTTATCAACAATGCTTCACATATAACATGTTCCCAATAATTATTAAAACTTTTTCATAAAATTTTGAAGTCAGACATTCATATTTTACCTTTACAGCTTCTAATATACTCACTAATATTGGTTAAACCCTTCTACAGGAATTGATCTGGAATTGATATTTCAATAGCATCTACATAATGCTCATGAATACATTCTAAAGGTTGAAAAATGTTCAATTTGAGCATACAAATGTGATGCCTGCTTGGATCAAAGAATCAAATCTATAATATTTGCTCTGAAAAATAAATTGAAAAAACATCATTTTTCGACTTTAGTGGATTGCCAATAAATTTTTTAAGTTTATTAATTTACTTTTTTATTGTTTTACATAAATGGTTTATTAAAAATGACTTTTATTTGGTTTAAAGTCTTTAATTAAATACAAATAGGTTTATCGACTTTATGCAAATAGGATTATTTTAAGTAAATAAGTTTAAATAAAGACATGTTTAACAAAGACATATATGCGCAATGTAAACAAAGCTGTAGCAACATATATGTGCTATTCTGATTGGTCATTCTTTGTTATTAATATGTAATGTTCATTGAGATTAGTCATAATTTCAAAATGACGAAGAAAATAATGAACGAAAATAAGATTGTTGAGAAACCAGTAAATCTATAACCAAGGCAATTGTTTCATAATTCATAAATTTTTGAACATGTTAAAAAAGTAAAAGTTCTTATCAAACGTCTCTTGCCCACATGCAAGCACACCGTCAAGGTGATAGAAAATATATGATTAATAAAGAAAGTTGCAATTGAAGTGTGACTTTAATAAAGACATGTGCAATACAAGTGCAAATATAACTAAGACATTAAATAGGTGACAGTGGAAAATTGTGTAATTTTTGAAAATAATAATAATAATAATGATAATTAAAATAAAAAATGTCTTTCTTTCAAATCAGACTTAGAGAAAATTTGAAAATTATTCAAAATTTCGGCTATGTTGAAAATTAAACAGTAAAAAAATTTTAAGACTAGGAGTGGTTGTTTATTTGATTTCTTAAACTTTCAAAAAAGTTTTTATATTTTCTAGGTTCAAAAAGCTCTTTATTTAAAATTTCAATTAAAAATATTTTGAAAATTTATGAAAATTTACTAATAAAAAATTTCTTAAGATAGATTGTCTTTAAAAAAAAATTCTAAGTCAAAATATAGTTAGAAAATTTTTTAAAAAAGCCAAAATAAAAATTAGACTATTATGATCATTAAAAAAAATTTTTGACCGGAGAAAAAAACTTGACTCATTTTCTTTGTTATATCTCAGTGGTGACTCATTACACACACGCATGACTCATACCAAAAGTATCTACTAAATAATGACGCATCGAATGAGTTACGCCTTTTTCCCAGCCAATTAGAAGCGACTGTATCAAATGGCTCACAAGCCACTACTTACAATGGCTTCAACTTATTTTCATATGGTGTATTTTGTACTGAACCTGTTAATTATTATGGTTTTCATTTGAAATTTCTTGCCTATTTCTTTGAAATTTCTTTGTTCTATGTTGATTGTTAGAAATTTTTTCTTGCCTATAGATTTGTTCCTAAATTTTTAACAATTTATTTATTAAATATTGATTTAAAAATTATTAATTAATTTGTTTTACTAATTATTTCTTGACTTTGAATTATTTTTGGCAATTATAAATTGCGAAGGCTTCGTTTTCATCGACCATCAATAATGACAAAATATTTCTTTGAAATTCTGTCAACATCTAATCAGATTTAATTCTGAAATAAGAAAAAAATTATTTCCTAATTACTTATAATCTGTAAGTAGAAGTATTTTTGCTTGAAATGACTAATTGCAAATTTTTCATCTAATATTAAAATTTTATTTATTGAAGCAAAATAATAATTTGCGCATTAATATTTTGTTATATAACGTGGAAATTTTTTCAGATTTTTAAAAAAAATTTTTAATTTTTAATTTTTATTTTGTAAATTTCTTTAATAAATTAATTTTTAATGTTTTTGTTTTTTGATGACTTTAAAACGAAGTTCGAAATGTGATATTCATTGTGATTTCTGATAGCAGACTAGTTTCGAGCTTTTTGTGTTCTCATATTTACTTTAAATAAAACTGGGACCCGTTGATTTTCTTACAAATATAGATGAGTTTAATTAATTAATTTAAATGAAAAGAAGTCAGAACTAATAGCTTTGCAAATAGAATTTTGAAAACAACGAAACTATCCACTGAATTTAACAAATGGCAAGTCTTTGAAACGCCTGTTGCTAAGCATGGACAAAACAAAATTATTTGTTGATCCCATATGTAGTCGAACGGGGCCCCTTTATTGAAAATCTTTTCTGTCACAAAAATAGTGCAGAGCGGGGTATTAAGTTCAAACACACTGGTAAGCATAACCATATAAGCGAATGTTAAATTTGCAGATAGGAAAAAGAATTCTAAAGACACTTCTGACAGAAAAAATGAAAAATTATACAGTGGCGAGATTATGTGAACGAAATTATTAACCTAAAATATCGAGAGTTGAAATTAAAATTTATTCAAATCTAAATGAAAGTTGATTTACCTGCAAGAAGAACATGTTGAATTTGCATGGGAAAGTAAAGCTTGAAAGATATTTAAATAAGAAGTTAAGAAGTTAAGAGTAATTAAGACTTGCTTTCTGTAAGAACAATTCTTCTCTCAGAGTTTTAATAGACACAGACAGCTATTCAGTTTGGTTTGGTTTCTAACGACACATGTTCTAACTCAACACAAGAAAATTTCATTTGTATTTACTACAACAAACACAATCGTCGATACAATATTATTTGGTCTGAATGTTTGCGACAGGGTTAAGTCTTCATAAGGTAAACCACCATTTTTGATTAAGTTTTATTTTTAAGACTAAACTATTTACAAAACATATTTAAACAATCTAAAATTTATTACACAAACTTAATTTTTTCCTTAACATAATTTCCAATTCTGGGAAAATTTCAGTAATTCATTAACCCAATATAAATTCATTTCTACTTTAATATAAGTTCTTCTAGAATCACAATTTTTCACGTTCATTGACACTATTCTGTTCTGGATGATGGCTATCAATTGATCATCATTATTAACGTCTTGTCGAGGAATTGATTCATTGGTATCGTGTGAAAAAATTGCATAAGACCTTGGCACTTTAAGAGTTGATTTGCGATAGAGATTTTATACCGGATGAGCTTTAATTGGCGAAACGACGGAAGATCTGGCGCTGGTCGGTCGCCTTGATAGAATATTTATCTAGATTTCAGTGAGGTCGTTGATTAGTTCACTACAAACTATATTTCTCATTTGTTTGTATTTTGTATGTTGGCCAAATTTATATAAAACTTAGTAAATACGAATTTTAATGGAAAATGTTATTATAAGAACAATGCATGTTCGAATTTTTCCAATAATTTTATTCCTTTACCCGTTTCTGCTTATTATTGTAATTATTTTTCATGTTATTCAATATAAGTTAAATAAAAACTTACTGTAGAGCAGGGGTCGAAATCTTTTAGCTGTGGTGTGCCAAGCCACCCTGCCAATTAATTTAGAGTGCCACCCTATTTTACAAAAAGAGGCGTAGCTAGGGTATGGCAGGCAAGGCGCATGCCATGGGCGCCAACTGAAAGAGGGCGCGAAAAAGCGCCTAACGTATAAATATGCAAATGAAAATAAAAAAATATTTTTATAGATATAAATATGTGTATTAAAAAACTGCGTAGGAAAAAGCACGCATTCGTTTTTTGTTTGTTTTTCCATGTCCTCTATGCCTCTAACTCTCTTTCTCTCTAAAAATGGGATTTTGTATTTGAAAAAAGAAATTCAATTAAACAATTTGCGTCAGCTAAAGCAAGAAAGATAAATTTGTAATAAAGTGTTAATAGATTTAACTTTTGTGATTTTTTTACCAAATTTTAAAGTAGTTTCTTAGAAAATAAAATGTAAGTAACCTATCGTCGGAGAGAGGAGCAAGATCGGTGTTTGCAATAGGCACCATTGACCCTAAGTAAGCTAATGGGTATATGTCTGTAACATTAAATAATACAGTTCTTTATGAAAATAATTTGATCGCAAAATTATCTTTTTAATATATTTAATTGAAAAACAAGCAACATTAAATTACAACAAAAAAAGACACGAATCATTATATTTTAAATGTTAAAAGATCATGTTTAACTCGAAAATCAATGATTAAATAAGAAGTTGTACCTAAAAATGTTTCTAAAAATGAACAATTTTCAAAGTACTTATGGTAGACGAGACGGCTATCTGGTTTGTTTTATATATCAATGATAAAAACTGACACTAAACAAGTACACGTTTCAACCGGTATCACAATAGATAGAAACGCATTTTTAAAAGACCCACTGAATTTCACAACGGGAATCCGAAGAAAGTTACAGGGTTAAATTTGCCCTCTCGTTGAAATCCTCACAGTAGTAACACATGTCTGATCTACAGCTTTTTAATGCCACGTGTCAACACAAGAGATGCATGTGATATTATTTGACGTTGTATGGAAAATAGGTGTTTAATAAATAAAAAAAATATCATTTCAATACCAATACAGATATATATTTTTATCTAATAATATTAGAGAATATATATGAAACCGTCATTAACAGTATAAGAGTCGCTATTACCCAGACCACTTTAAAGCGGTGTATAAAGTGCCATAGACAACTCCACCGCAAGCCAAATCTGGCACACGCGCCATAGATTGCCGACCCATGCTGTAGAGCTTCAAATTTCAAAAATATAATTATTAATTGAATAAAAAACAATTATTTATAAACCTAAAGATATCCATTGCAAGAAATGAAAATATGAATTATGCATCTTGTCTATTTTGATTTCAGAAGACCTCAATGACCGATTAAACCTTTATAAAGGTAACTCTACTTATTTCTTACAGGTTTCACCACTCAGCCACGCACCTTATATAAAACCTTTTAAGATCATAAATAAAAAGAAATGAAAGAATTTAATTAAGAACTTAATACAATGCAATTTTAACTGTTTTGTATGATCAAAATCAGGGCTACAATAAATATGAACTTTGCAGTTACAAAATGCATATAATTGAGCAAAACGTGATGTCGATTTTAGTTTCCTAGGGCTATGCCGTCAAATCTCTTATCTTTTATCACTATCTAGTCTTAACTACATCTCTTCTTAATAAGTTTCAATGAGGCTTTTTAATGAGTTGCATTAATATATTTCATGTCAAAATTATTTAAGAAAAAAATTAAATATTATATTTTATTACCACAATATTACCAACTCAAGTTTACCCCATTCAAATATGTATAGAAAGGTTTCTAAGGTCGGATTTGACTATTTAATTATATGGCATCTGGTTCTACTAACACGAAATTTTCCCGAAAAAAACAAGAGCAAAAATGTCGCATTATTTTTTGATTGGTCCAAATTAAATGACTATTAAAATCTCGATCAAAGAGTCCAAATCACGAAAGTCGAATACAAAATCCTTTTTAAAGATTTTTAGTTCGAAAAATAAGTGTTTACACCAAAAAGGTATTTATCTCTCAATGGAAAGAAGAGGAGATGAAGTAGATGTTCACAAGTGACATATTGACTTGGATTCGGAAGAATTATGACTGAAATTGTTAGCCACATCCTGCAATTAATTGACTTGATAACTAGAAGAGCTTGCGCTGACATAACTTTATATTTATTAATGCAAAAATTGGTTGCTTAAATATAAATTGCCAACAAAAGTAATTGAGAGTCCTAAGGTAAACAAAGCTTTGAGATTACTCGATTTTGCAAATGATTGATTAAAGTACAATTGAGACATTGGTATTTTCTGAGACTCGGGAGAAATAAAATGACCGGTTACGAGTTGTAGTAAGTGTGGTAAATTAACCGGAAGTTTTCTTGTATTAAATAGGCAAAGACGAGCATGCTCTTTTCACAAACGACTGAGCGAAAGAAATTGTGAAAAACTAATAGATTTAGAATTATTTTAAGATAAATGTTAAAGTTTGGGTAAAGAGTAAAAATATTAAAAGTTTTCTTATTATAAAAGACATATCAATGAGACTCTGCATTGCCTGATGTAAGACAGTAATGAATGTTTGTGAGAATTACTGGGGAACATATTAAGAATTTTAATTCAAAATATTTAAGCTAACGAATAACCTCAAATAGTATAGGGTATATAATATACCAGATTAAACAATAAGCACACTAAGCACGTGCTTAGGGCACCGCATGGAAAGTGGCACCACGACGAGCTACTACATTGTTTTTTCAATTAATAAATTACTGCATTAACTATCGTGATGTCCATTTTAAATGAATGAGTCATATTTATTAACTAAAAATGCACCTGTTTACATCATACTCATACATGTTACAACTTACATTATCAAAGCTACACGATGTGTGATGTATAGATGTAAGCACGTATATATAATATTGTACTAAGTATTAATTTTGCACAACTTGGACTTTTCTAGTTTTAATTAGCTGTTCGGGCACCAAACTTGGTAAGTGCTTAGGGCCTCTGAATATGTTAACCCGGCCCTGAGTATATTAATAAATATTATAGCCAAATCATTTGATACCATTGACGTGTCAATACTATTTCTAGGTTTAAATTTTTTTATAATATAAAATTATTAAATTCAATTATATATAAAAAATAAAATCAATGTAATTTGGTTTGATTTATTCATCAACTACATGGGAAACATCTCTTGAACATTCAAAACACACTTAATCAATTTATAAAAGCCATTCATTACATATTATGTTAAAACTACAATTGATTATATTATTATTTAGTATTAATGGAATATAATTTTACGCTTTGTAATAATACAATTATAAACGAAAAATGTTTGCATGAATTTGTGAGAGATATTTTGTGCTTTGAGTACGGAATGTGTTTAGAAATTATTTTGTTTTAATATTTCTACCAAAGATTTATTTTAAACTGTAATTTATTTGTTAAAATTATATAGTAAACCCAACAAATAATTTTTGCCTAAAGTATTCGCTTTTTGTCTTTGAAAAGAAACTGACAAATTTAGTCCAATATTTTATAATAAAAACAAATTACCAAATAAAATTCATAATTGGTAAAATCACAATCGATAAGATGTGATTTTATGTCAGAACAGCCCAATCAATTACAAGTTTGGCGCTTGTTTCATAAATGTTTTTATACCTTTTTCTTAACCACATAATAAAAAAATGTTATTCCTGAAATTATTTTTTCATCATCCAGGTAAGTTTGTGTGTTCTATACAGTAACTTTTTTGTTTTAATCTAGAAAATGTAGTGGATTTAAGAAATAGTTGTGTTTTTAATAAGAACTAAGGAAATGCGTAACGGATGTTCATACAAAGATAACTGTGTATATTGGTATAAAGAAAGCTATTTGACGGTTCCCCGACAGATAATTTGTTTTCTAAATCAAAAACCAGAAAAGCACATATTTGAAAAGTGTTGAAATAAAATTAGACTTGGTTATCAAGGTGCAAAATTCAAAAGTGAAAACAAAATAATGTCAATACCAGGTTCGTAACAATAAGCCTGTCATTTTCCGATACATTTTTCTTTAAAAAACAAAAAAATTATAAAAAGCAAATCTAGTCCATCATGATTTCGAATCGGACGATTCCAAGACCTTTTTGAAAATCAACGGCGATGTTATTAGCAATTACCCAGCATTGCAACATTATTGCTACGTGCCGTTTTAGCTCGACAAATTTCACCCAAACAAAAGGATTTTGATAACTCTTCTGTTTTTTATATGGGAAATAGTAATGCCTAATTAATCCGTAGTCTGACTGACAGTCCGAGTCACTGCTGAAGTCGGATCTGTATTTCATTTGTGCTCTCTTCATCGTAATAGCAAATTTTACCCAGACTCTCTTTGTCGAAATCTGAAACTCCATCGCATTTGATTTTAATGGATGACACGTTTGACTTGACTTTCACGTTTATCAAATCGGGAACCCAGCCAAAAACTTTGTTTAACTTTATCAAAATACACGGGCTGCCTTGATCAAATCCAAACGTGTTATAAATGTTGCATGATTTTGCACCAAGATCCAATGAAAATTTACAAGAGAATTTCGGATGATCAACATACGCAAAAAAGTTCGAACAATCCAGCAATCGTGATTCTTGAGTATGCCGTTCGTATGCATGGACAAAACCGAGAAGGTCATGAATATACGGCCCATACGTTTGTCTTTGAGCCATACGAAATTTAATAAGAGATGCCAATGAATCTGGTCATGGTAGAGATTTAGAATCGAAAGCTCGCCTGTCAATGGTGGTTTATCTCGCTTCAAATATGCATAGTTCGCCATGACAAATATTCCGATTCCCGCACCAATGAATAAACAGTTTTGAATGATCAATACAATGGCGAATTTCACATGTATAAATTGTGTTGCTTTTATCAATTTGATAAAAAGAAAATTATAATTATGGATAAAATTAGATTTATTAGAAAGTTTTTCATAGAAACTGAATGCGCTCCGCGACGGACATTTCATTTTGCTTTTGATCGTCAATGTGTTAAAACAAACAATTTATTCAGATAAATCTCGGCGGGTCCGTAACACGGGACAAACATATGCTAATTAATAATATTTTCAACAGTTATTCAATCGTGAAATCGTCACAGTTGAATGATTTCGTTTTTCATTTAACGAAATTCATTAAGTACATCTTTTTAATCAATTTCAAAATTTCACTTTATTTGGATGTTTTCCAAAAAATATTTATTAATCAACATAATAAATTTACAAAATATAATGTTAAAATAATTATTAAAATTAATATCAGCAAAAAAATAAAAATAAAATATTAAAGGGATTGGTTGAGAGTCCAAAATAAAATTTAATCAAAATTTAGTATAAAATTAATTACAGTGGTTGACAATCCATGGCACGCGTTGGAGTTGTAAATGGCATTCTATACACCACTATAAAGTGATCTGGGTAAAGCAACTCTTATACTGCTAAAGGTGGTTTCAAATATATGACACGACCTATGACATGCGTGCCAGCTTGGCACACCACAGGTAAGAGGTTGCCGACCCTTGGCCTATCCTGTCAATAATGGACATAACGGTAACCTTTTTTTGAGAGTCAACTACTGAAAAAATAGTGTTCATTTAATTTTAATTGGGTAAATTTTAAAATAACGCATATAAACAATATTGAAAATGGAAATTAATTAGAGGAATGAGAAGTGGAATGAAGGCCAGCTAGACCACTGGCTGCTATGACTAATACATAAACACCCTCAACCGGAAATATTTTTTTTAAAGTCTAAAATTACAAATTTTTGTAGGACAAAGGCAATGAATCATAAACAAATTTGTCATTTAAACAAAGACCATGACTCATTCAAGTTTATTGGATGAGTCCTCATAATATTCAAGGACATTCAAAATTTTCTCAAGGTCGTTTAAACAAAGACCATTTCTCATCGAAAATTTTCTCAAGGTTATTCAAAATTTCTCAAGGTTATTTAAACCAAGACTATGATTCATCAACACTTTTCAAGTTCATTGGATGAGTCATCATAATTTCTAAGGTCATTCAAGATTTTCTCAAGATCATTGGATGACTCATC
Organism: Schmidtea mediterranea; assembly: GCA_022537955.1. Classification (NCBI taxonomy): domain Eukaryota; kingdom Metazoa; phylum Platyhelminthes; order Tricladida; family Dugesiidae; genus Schmidtea; species Schmidtea mediterranea. The sequence continues at coordinate 131,579,782 of CM039680.1, forward strand.
ATAACTTTTCAAGGTAATTTAAACAACGACAATAACTCATAATAATTTTCAAGGTCATCCAAAATTTTCTCAAGGTAAAATTATTTTTCAAAATTTATCAAACTAGAATTTACTACTTAATATTATAAGTAGTAAAGTTGTAACTTTGTCATTATTTTTTTATTATTTTTATATTACTTATTAATATGATTATTACTTATTTTATTATTATTATTATTATTATTATTATTATTATTATTATTATTTTATTATTATTAATATGATAATTATTATTATTTCTATTACTATTATTATTATTATTATTATTATTATTATTAATATGATAATTATTATTATTTCTATTACTATTATTATTATTATTATTATTACTGATTATATAATAATAATAATTATTATATTATTATACATTCAAAAATAATTACATTTAAAAATTCATAAAATAAATCAAATCATGTTTATCAGGTCGGTTATCACAACCTTCTATAATATTGATCGGGTTTCTTCATTTTGAAAACTCGTTATGAAAATATAATTAAAAGTATTACAAATATATTTTTGAGATAACAAATTATGAAAACTTTTCAAAAATAAAACTAAAACAAATAAATACTATAAAAATTTTTAAAAATAAAACTATACCAATTTAATATTATAATAAAATGAAAACTATAACAAGTTTTCATTATTAAAAATGTAAATTATAACAAGTTTTCCAAATATACTGAATAATTAAAAAAAAATTAAACAAAATAATGCTTTTAATCAATCCGACAACAACACGTCATCAATATCAATGTTTTCATAAATAAAACTGGGACTTAAACCACTGAAAAGCGGCCCAACTGATCTTTCATCTTTAGTATCACTGTATTCTGTTGCATCGTCAAAACTGGGGCTCAAACCACCGAAAAGCAGCTCATACAATGGATCTGATCAATCATCTATTACTTGGCTACTATTTATGTCAGCAACCCCAAAATAATGCCCAAATGTGATACTGGTATTTTTCCCCACCCATACTCGTTTATTATAGTTATTACTCAAAGCGATTTTACTGTTTCTAAAAGTATACAACTGATGGTTCCGCGTCCCTATCTTACTTTGAGGCACTGTGAATACTACGTTCTTATTGTAGCAATCCAAACACGGCTGATGTTTAATGTCAGTCCACAACAACTTCACCCCTTAGCCCTCATTGTGTCGGATTTACCTAATAAACTTTAGCACTTGGGTCTTAAGAAAACCCATTTCTTATACCCGAGACCTTTACTCTAGTCTTTAAATTTGCCTATCACAGAATCTAGTTTCCTCGAGTATAAGGGATGTGCCGGGTTGTAATTTGAGGTATCTAAAAGATTGTCTCTTATAATTGACGGCAAAAGAATGTCAAGCTTACAGTGCTTAACCTCAAGAAAACGAATCTGTGTCGCCGGCAACGATATTAATTTCACAATTAAATTCAGATCTATATTTTGCCAATTCATTATATTGTAATTGATAAATCGACAGCTTAGACAAGTCTAGAACTGATTGGTCAATATAGCTAGGTCTGTCTAAACATATAGAGTCTTTTTTCAGATGAGCAGTATTCAAATCATTAACTATTTTAATGGACTTTCTGAAAGTCGGTTTTGAGGCATATACAATCATCTTTTCAGCTGAATTTCATAGCTTCAAATTCATCTATTTTTTCAAATTCTCAAAGGACTTCCCATATAAGCTATTATTAAATAATTTTATATAAATCTCTATGAAGCTCGGACTTTGAGTTTGAACGTAAATCTATATTTCTCTGAATATAATCTTTAAAAATAGCTGTCTGTTTAAATTTAATTGCTCTATGAATACACTCAACTTCCGCCCCCAATTCTATATACAGCTTGAGAAGTCTCCAGTAAAGAACATGGTTCTTCTTACTGAAATGCGTAAACAGTAACTTCTCAACTTTTGAATTGGGCGGACAAATTTTTTCCGGAGAAAGCGGAAAGTCATTCAAATACTGATGCACACGCTCAGGGATGTTGATGTCAACTACCAATGTATAGCCATACGGAAGGAATTAAATATTCGAATTCACATATTTACTCAGCACATCATTCAGATTCTCATGCAACCAAACAAAAATCACCATACGGAAGGTTTTGGCTAAGTGCCCAATCATATAAATTATTATTATAAATATACAAGAGTTCTGCACAATTAGAACCTGTAACTTAATGTTTGTTAACAAATTTTAACCCACCCCGTATTCCTCCTTCATATAAATTAAACATTTCCATGTCCTGCAGAAGTTCTATGGGTTTCTTTAATGTCATGAGAGCGGACGCCATGACATTCCAGGAATTCCATAAAAATTCAGAGGTTCTAAACCATTGTAAGCAATAGCCTTTGCGCGAAATTGCTGAAAATAGTCTGCAAGGAGGAATACGTCTAATTTTAGGTAAGTTAACATATAGTTTAACGTTGTAGTGCAATTTTGCTGTGTCCAAATTAGTTGGGCGGTAGCGTATTCATCATCAGATACAGAATACCATTTTTGAGGTAGTTCGTAAGTCGATTCAAGAACCTCTAGTGATATAGCAAAATCATAAGGAAAGATACCCTTTGCCTTAAAAATAAGACCATCAAAAGCAGAACAAGTTAGAGGTAGATTAGTTAGAGTTTTCACAGCCTTAGCTAAAGAGCAATTTACAAATTGCATACATGAATTTCTCAGTGGTGGTAGGAATGATATTTAATTTCGAAGATGGAAATTCATTCAAACCATACTTTAAAATATGATGAAGGTCATACCCTCTCAAATTATGAAAGACAATAGGTAACTGTTTACTTATTTTCCTATTAATATTACAGTTACAACAGAGAGCACCAAGATACTGACTTGTAAAATGATCATGGTCCTTAACCTTATTTCTAATAAAATATTTACAAAGATAGCAAGTTCTATATGTGGTGAGCTGCTGTTCCTCATTTGAAGTAAGACCATTCATAGGTTTTTACCATGATTTTCATAATACGGTAGGACAATTGTGACAGCAATTTCCTCTACTTTCTTTAAAAATTCCAACACACATTCCCAGCCTATAAAATTGAAATAATGAATTGTGTTTGTATAATTATTAATTAATAATAAGCTTGCTGATATCGGCATGTGTATTTGGTGATGTTTTATGTCTTTAGGCAAAACAGCCTCAAAATCCGCATAAATTACGAATGGCGGGGTATTTATTTTAGAATAGTTTTTAAATGTCAAGTTTTATTTTCAGGGAGCGTGTATAGGGTTGTTCCTATTTGATTTTTTGTGCCCAAATCAACATGTGGCTTAAATGTTTTATCAAGATAAAAACCATTTTAATAGAGGAGACAACATTTTACGCTAATTCTGGTGTTACATTGCCTACTAGAATGGCAATTCATAAGTTTACTCGAATTAAAAATGGCGGTATAATGATAATTATCATCGTTTTGTAATAATAAAAGGTTAATTGGATTACCACCGACAACCTTTGTTCGGTGAATTAAGATGATGTGAGGATGGTGGGGTACGTAATCAATATCATTCAATGGCTTAGAAGGGGTGGTCTTATATTCAAAAACATTGATTGCCAATTTTAACTCGATATTGTTTCTCTTAAATTTCGGGATGCTACAGAGTCTCCTTGGACAATCAGTAATTGGATCGTAATTTAACTCGTCCATAAAAGTTGTGTAAGAAGAAACACGCTCGCTATGCTTTAAAATTATATCACGCTTCAAAATCACTAAAACACTATATATAGAACACGAATGATCTGTGTTTTGAACATTTACAATTGCCTTTTTACCTACTAGAGAGTCAGGTGTAGGGATAAAACTATATCGATTTCAAGAATCTTAACTACGCGCCACCCACTTCTCAAATACGTGAATTTTTCGATTTTCTTATTTAATCGACTGACACCATTATTAAGAAAACTATCGGAGAAGACACTCGCTCTATTAGAAAAGAAATTATCTTTTATTTAACCATCTTTTTCGAATTGAATGAGAGCTGTAAACGGAAGTTTTACAGATCCAATTTTCTCCATTTCAAATTTTTTAATTTTAGCAGGGATACATGGCATGATTTTATCAGCAGGTCTTTTTTATTTTTTATTATTTGTGTTATTATTTATGATATTAATATTTGTATTATTATTGGTATTATTTTTTATGTTTTTATTATTTGTATTTGTATTATTATTATTTATATTATTATTATTAGTGTTATTATTATTATAATTATTATAATTATAATTATTATTATTATCATTATTATTAACATTTTTTGCATTAATCATTTGAAATAATGTCTTTTTATTAATTTTAAATTGATTGATATGGGTAGAGTGCTCCTTATAAAACTCTAAATATTCAATATCTTGGGTAGTACCGCATTTAGAGCAAATAAAAAAGTCAGTGTCGCAGAATCTATGACGATAGTAACGTTCCATAGTCTTATGGCATTTAGAGTTATGCCCAATTGCAGGTTGGCAATAGTTTTTATTTAATCGACCTGAAAAATATGTAAATTATTATCAATTGTTTATTATTATTATTATTATTATTATTAAATCATATATTATTCAAATATTAATATGTAAATGATGATAAAATTGTTAACTATGTAAATATTTCCATAGATATCGTAAAATAATATTTCTTTAAATAATTCATAAAAAGCAAATAGTTCTTCAAATAATTCATAAAAAATCATCGTAAAATAATATTTCAATTCATAAAAATCATCGTAAAATTTAAATATTTCTATTATTATTATAAATAAATGATATTTAAAGTATTATAATAATGATATTATAATACTTTACATATTATTAAGTTATATCATTAAAAATATTAATAAATATTAAAAAATATATAAAATATTACATTTTTTAATAACATATTTCATCATTGGCATCCATATCCACCAGCATATCTTACCCAGAAACGGCGGCATCCACAGGAATGTGAGCATCATCTTCCTTAGAAACTGTGGCAATAATTGGTGTATCGATAATTTCATCCAGATCAACAGTAATACATTCATTAATAATTTCTGAAAAAGCATATAATAATTTATTAATTTAATAAATAAATTTACCGATATCCGAATCATCACTATCTTCTATTAAAATAATTTCATCATTATCAATTTCATGATTCTCTAAAATAATATTAAAATAAATAATAATAAATTTTAAAATTACCAGGAACAAATTCATTAATTCCATCGATTTCATTTTGTATTTCGGTTATTGTAAACCAATCTAAAAAATAAAATAACAATAGAAAATAAAATAAAAAATAATTTATCAGTCTCTTTCGTCAATAGATCTCTTAAAATATTATTGTTCATTTTTGAAATTTTGTAGTCGGCGATGAAAGTTCTTTTGAAATAATTGTGAAAAATTTGGAAATTGTCAATGTTTATAAAGAGAATAAAATTTTCAGGATTTAACCAATCACACATATAGGTGAGAGATTTTGACTCATGTAGTCACGTTTGTGTAGGTGTGTATTCTTTGTAAATCACATGCAGTCAAAAGTATGTATGCGAGTTCTTTGTAAATTACATGCAGCCTTGAGTGTGTATGCATGTATTCATTGTTGCTAATCATGTGATGATCATGCAGTGTCTTTGTTAATCACGCACTGATTGTGCAATGTCTTAGTTAACATTAATTAAATATTAGTAATAATAATAATAATAATAATAATAATAATAATAATTGTTAAGAATTTGGTTAGTTTATTCCTTTAGCCCCCATGTAGTTTAGTAACTTGGAGAATAGATTCAAAATTTGAGTCTTCTCCAAGTAACAACAATAATTAAATATAAAAAAAATGAAAAAATTAGTTTTATTATAAAAAGAAAATGAAAAATGAAACGGTTGTTTAAGTCTTGGATGTAAATATTTATAATTCAAAAAAATAAAGTTTTCAATTTGTTTTAATATTTCATGGAAATCTGTCTTTTAAAATTGTCTTGTTCAATAAATTTGATTTAGTCATTGTTTTGAATTTTCTTAAAAATATATTGCTACTCTGAATTAATTTGGTGATTATTGTTAATAAAATTGAAGATTTCCATCAATTTTCATTTGCAAATCAATTTATTAAATTTACTAATTGCTTTCTCTGTCTGAACTCCAAAATTCTTGTGGATGATGTATGGATCAAAGATGGATATTTTCTTAAAAATTGTCAATAGTTTTTCTTTTATCAGTAAACCAAGCACAGCTATTTCAATAAAAATCTCATGTTTGCCATAAATTAGGTTCATTTTCTTAAAAATTTTCTATAACTTTTCTTATATCGTTAAACCAAACACACATATTTCAATCAAAAACACGTCTTTATCATAAATTACATACATTTTCCTAATAATCTCAAACTTTATATAAATACTGAACTATTTTTATGATTTACCACATACACACATTATTAGCCATAAAATAAATATTTCATAAATTTTTGTAAAATAACACATATTTTCATTAAACCTATTCCATAAATGCTGTAACATATCGATGGTTTAACACACACATTTGATCCATAATTATTTTTGATATTTATTTGCACAGATTTTCTTAAAAATATCGAAATTTTCTTTAACTTTATACAAACATTTATAATTTTTCTTTACTTGTCTACTATGGACAACAATCGCAAACCTTCGAAAACTCCATTGAAAACCCTTTAAAGTTATACCTCACAAGTCGAAATATCTTTACTTAAATTTTATACAGACAAATATTTCAACCTGAAACACACGAACATCAAAAATAACACATATTTTCAATAAACCTTTTCTATGTTCCGTATCTCTGATTTAATACACACATATTTTGAGCCATAAACATGAATATCATATTTATTCAAAATAGTGTCTTAAAAATATCGATTTTATCTTTACATTTGTTCATTGTACACCCAAACAATTTCTATTTATTGCATACCATGGATCATATAAGTAAACCTTCGAAAAGCTATTGAAAAAAATTTATATACATAAGTAGTAAATTGTATCTAAAAATTGTTGAAAATTTATGATTATCATGGGAAAATTTTGAATGACCTTGATAAATTTTTAAATGACCTTGATAAATTTTGAATGACCTTGAGAAAATTTTTGATAAGTCCTTGTCTTTGTTTAAATGGCGTTGAACTTTTTTTTGATGACTCGTCGTCTTTGTTTAAATGACCTTGAGAAAATTTCGAATGACCTTGGAAATTATGATGATTCATCCAATGATTTTAAGAAATTTTTTGATGAGTCATGGTCTTTGTTTAAATGACCTTGAAAATTATGATGTCTTTGTCTTACAAAAATTTGTACTTTTAGACTTATAAAAATTTTTTTACCTGGGGGCGTATATGTCAGCGGGCCAGTGGTCTAGCGGGCTTTCATTCCACTACTGGAATGATTATATTTTACTGTATTATAAGATTTTCATCATTCGATAGTTTGCAATTTCATCTTTTAATGAATATTCTTTTTATTTCTTTTCATCACAGGTATTTTTTTTTATTTATACAGATGCCTCAATCACAACGTGTAGCGCAATATAGTTCTCATAATGAATGTGAATCCGAATCTTCAAATAGTAGTGGAACAGTCAAAGAAAAAAAATTAAAAATAAAAACTGAAATTTATCTTTCTTTTATTACTAAAATATGAATTTATTACTGCTATTTAATGAATTAATTATTACTCATTTCATAGTATAAAATTGAATAAATAAGAATTTTTTATTAATCAAAGATTATTGCTCATTTAAGTATTTTTATTGCTCAAATAAATAACAGTCATTTCATATTGTCTATTTTTCCGATGTTTTTTGGTTCGTTTTCAAGAATATGGCCAACCACAGAATCTGCTAATGTTGTTGGCTATAAAGCTATATCATTTATTACATCAAAACATATATTACATCTGACATAGACGTTGATAATTAAAAATAGAAAGGAGAAAAACAAGTTGAGTATCAAGAGTTTGAAATGCTACTGAAAAAAAGAGTTGCGGAAATGCAAAAAATAGATTTTACAGAAAAACGTTTCAATTTAGACGTAAAATTTTATATAGCTTTATGGTCAATAATATTAACAGATTATATTCTTAAAACCAAACCAGAAAATATCCGGAATATAAAGGATTTGAAATCAGTGTATAAAAGCAAAGATGAAATGTATTACAGCGGACCTCTTAAAATAATTTTGACAGAAAACAATCAAATGAAATTATGGAAAAGAGAAGCTGAGTACTATTTTCAGAAACGAGTAACATCAGAGTTTAAACTACTGTTATTTTTTCGGACCACAAAGTCTCAGAAGAACACTTGTCAGTCTTGTCTAGTGTTAATATATCAACAACAATTTCAAAAAAATTGAAACTCAGCTATTATAGGAAAAGGAAAAACATGAAAATGGCTGGAGAGAAATTTTGATATCAACAATACATTTATTCAGCCACTTAGGATTAGGATTTAGGAGTCACGATGAAAGTAAGGATTCCAATGGAGGAACGAAAATTATTTAACCTGCTTGCAATACATAAGTTAGTTAAATTACTTCTACAAAAATACGCCAACTTAGGTTGAGGAAATGTAAACAATTTATCTCATACCATTTGCGTCGAATTTGTAGTACTTATTGGTAATCAAGAGAGAAAATAATTAAAGAAATCAAATCTGCGACTTATATAGAATAAACTTGTTGATTCCACTCCCTATGTTCCACATGCTAGCCAGAGACTCTTTGCACATTCCATGTTTCATCCTTTTGTAATAAAAATAAAAGATTTGTGGAATTCATTTTCATATGTTAAATATTATTAAAAATATTTTATATAATGCATCAGGAGAAAGGTAGTTTTCTGTTTAAATGGTGTTACCAATTATTTGAAGAGTGCAAGGACAAAAGAAAGATTAAATAAAATGATCATTGTGTATTTTAATCAGGAAATTTTAAACCGAGAGAACATTTTCCCAATAATTGTCGAATTCGCAGGAAAAAAAGCACGACGAAAATTCATATGTTATAGTAGGACATTTTGGGTTACTTTCCACTTTTTTTCTAACTTGATTTTGAGGACCACAAAATGTTTATCGCTTGACTTGATACACCACTCGGTGCAGGTATCAAACATCCATATTTATTTGTCTAAATCAATAATATTTATCAAATTACGATCGGTATTATATTTGGTACACTATTTTCTATAATTTACGATGATTTGCGATGTCTTGAGAGGTTGACATTTTTTCAAAGTTTTTTTTTTAAAAAGACATCAAGTGATTAATTTTACTTAAAATATCTTAACATATTACTAAATAAATAAACTTTAAAATCTTTTTTTATTGTCGATAGCAGAATAATTTATTTAAATTTGATTTAAATTTCTCATAAAGTAAATTGAAATAGTACAAAGATTTTTAAGATTTTTTCGCTTAAGAATAAATTTGGAATATTTTTTTTAATTACTTACAAATGATATCAGAAAAAAATTAATTTTAATATTATATGATTAAATTATTTACTTAATATTTGCAATGATTCTCTACAATTAAATAATTGAAAATATTATATAATTAAACTCAACTAGAAATGGATTAAATTAATTTAAAATCTCATTTAATTAATCCTGATATTACCCAATCATATTTCATTATTCAAATCTCAGCAAATTGTTCCGTTCGCAAATCATCAAATCGTCAACTGTAAAAATTCGGCGTCACAAATAAAATAAAAGTACCACTCAAATTATATTTTTTATAAATTTTCAATTTTTTTTTCAATTAATACAAATTTCAATGAAGCTCTTTGTAAGAGATAACGGAATAAAATATTATCGTTATCAAAAAAACACTTGATAAATGACTTATTTTAATATTTTAAAAACTATTTACATTCTCATCACTAGAGACATTACAATGAAATAATACCAAAAACATAATTTGAAATTTTATTATCATATACAAGCGAATATTAAAAAATAATTGTCTAGATAAATATCTGAAAGAAAGACAATGAAAAATAATTTTAATCTGATTATTTCCAGGAATCAGTGAGCAAATCTTAGATAATTGAAAATCCGAGTAATTCTTTATTTGATAACCGATTACGTAATGATCGAGATATTTACTTAACTGAGTTGGATACTGCAATGGCTGTACAAGGACTGGAAATTCACAAACAATACATGTTCTTTTTACACAAAATCTAAGCAGCAAACACAATATTCGTAATTTACAGAGTGAGAAATCGACTTCGAAACTTTATCTTATTTCTTCTTCCTGATTTTCTTTGAATTTTTTTGACAAATACGCTAGTGGAATAACTAACCCGCTGACCAAAATCATGGAACCGCTAGCTAGAAATGGCCACCAAAAGGTTTTCGTGTAATCATAAATGTATCCGGTCACTGGGGCCCCGAACAATAAACCTATAGCCTGTACGACATAGATTATGAAGAGGCAGTCTTTAAAATTATATATGGGAACAATTGAAGACAAAACGGCGGTATTCAAACTGGAATAGCCGCCGATAAACAAACCGAATACCATTGAATAAGTTAACATTAAAGGAAAAGTCAAAGCGACCAAACTAAACAGTGAGCAACATCCAGATAATATTAAACAGGTAGTAAATAGATCAAAGATTTTAATGGAATTTCTGGATCCTAGATATCCAAATATTAATCGTCCTAGAATAGTTCCGAACCCGATGGACATCGGAATGAATAGAGTATTGGTATCCGAAATTCCTTCTTCAAGTGCTTTACGCTTTGCGTAAACGAAATTCGTATCGTATCCTAAGTGAGTGAAAAGATTGGCAAGCAAAAACAACAGAAAAATAGGATTTCGAAAAAGAGTGACATATGTGTTCTCTTTCCGCTCTTCGGTCTTTTTTGATTTTTCATTGGTTGGTGAATTCATGTCCATCATAGGCAAATGGTCAATGATGGAGCGGATGTGCAAATTACTTGCGACACTCATTCCCATCAATGTATTGATATTTATATTCACGAGGTCTTTATTGGCATGGATTATATCTGTTAAGGGGTTGTTGAATTGAATACTATAATTCGATGAATATGCATTTGGGATTTCCGGGTTATGGGCAAAGTTTGAGGCAATATTTGCAGTGGAAATGAAAGAACAAATCCTGCTGGTTTGGGAACCGAAATAATTATTCAACCCTGTCTCACTTTTCTTGGCCATATCAATCAACTGAACTTCCTGATTGGACGCATCGGATGTCAAGTGAAATCTGTTCACATCTTCACCCCATGAGTTTCTTTTCACCGGCTTGAATGTCAACGCAAAACATATACTAATCAAATAGAGAGTTCCATACATTAATCTCGTCATTCTCCATCCCATTGCAGTCAACAGAATTCTAATGACGGGATTCACAATAATCGGAGCTAATCCGCTACTAGATGCATGAATTCCAAGGACGATGGGGAGATTATTTTGGAAATAATTCGTCAACAAAACCGTTGAACATGTATTGACAAGTCCCTGTCCGATTGCATTTAGCACAGATCCAGACAGGAAAATAAACCACAATTCCGAATAAAAGTAAGGCGCTGAAAAACTGATTCCGGCGACAATCAAACCGGAAATGACGACGATTCGATGCCCGAATTTCAGTGCTAAATAAGTAGCTAATGGAGCCACAATGATGGTGAGACATGAATAAATGGACACCATCCAGCTTATGGTGCTTTCATTTCTTTGAAATTCCTGGATAAACTGTTTCATAAATAATCCGAAAGTCGAATAAATTCCAGAAGTGACAATTTTGATAAAAACCGCAGAAAATAGCACTACCCATCTCCACCGGCTATATGGGACATAGTTGACGATTTTTATGTTCGAATCTCCCATTGGGATTTTCGTTGCATTCGAATCTTCGCTTGGTTTTCGTGGGGTTTTCAAAGGCATTTGATGATATCCGATTATAGTTTGATACTAATTAAGGTAATTGAAATGATTAAAATTCTGGCTTATTAAATTATTAATGTATTTAAACAATCGAAATTTATTACAGCTTCAAAATGATAATTATTTTAAATTAGAATAGTTAATAATTTATTAAATTGCGATTTTAATTAATAAAGTTTCTTTAACTTAATATTTGGTCTTATTTATCAAATTTCTTATTGAAGAATTTTAAATATTAAATTTTACATAAAAAATATTTTTTTTTATAAAAATAGAAATGACAAGACTGTCTTAAGAATCTGAAATAAATAAAACTAATTTATTAAATTAAATCATTTGTAATTTTTACATAAATACATTTCACATGTAATTTTTAATGTGGGCAAATATTCACTAGGATTTAAAAAATATTTTTTAATTTTAGATTTTTATTTATGAATGATATTTAATGTAATGTAATTATTGTAGATAAGTAATTTTTCTAATATTAATAAAAATATATTAAAATAATATTAATAATTCATTTCAAAGGTAGAAGTGTTTTAACGGGAAGAGATTTTTCTTAAAAAGATATTAAGTGAATTAATCATAAATTTTTAAAATTTCTTTTTCTTTTCTAATGAAATTAAATACAATTAATTTAAATTAATTTAAACAATAATTGTAGAGAAAGCCTTTATTAATAATTATTAATTTGCTTATTTAATGTCATCTGGGAAATAATAATAAATTTTACGCATTTTCGGCTAACAGTTAGTAAAAATATCAAAATTTAGATTTTCTAGATAAAATAACTTGAAAATTCAAACAAAAATGTCAAATCAAACCGGCAAATGCTTAATGACCGATAGCGGGCCGAAATGCAATAAAATTCTTTAAAAAAATATTAAAATACTAATTTCCAAATCTTGCAAGTAATGAAATTCGGAACATTTGAAAATTTTTGTCCAAATATTTAATAATAATTATAAATTAAATCAAAAAAGAAATATGCATAATATTGGCAAAAAAGGAAAGGAATAAAGAAAATTTGTAAAATAAATATAGTTATTTTTTTAAATAAATATAATTGAAGAAACAATAAGTTTCTTGTCAGAAATAAATTCAGTTTCATGAAGAATAAAATAAAAAAAATAATAGTATTTTATTTAACAAAAATCATTTATTTCAGTTCTGATTTTGCCGATAAAAAGTTAAATGGAAAAAATTAATTGTTGTTAATCCCCCTCCCCCTATACCTTGTATGTATTTGGATGTCAATGAACGAGAGATTATTACACAGGTCTAATAACCAAACTTGATCAAATAGGAAATGTGACGAGGAATGCACTTTGAAAGGTCTTATTTTACCTACCAGAATAATGCGCCTCACCATGTCTCAGTTTACCCTGTAAATAGCTAATGAAATAATTTTCGAATTTTTCAACCACCCGTCATTTTTTCATGATTTGATCTTTACTGATAATTATATTTTATGAAACTCAAAAATAATTGACAGGAAGAAAATTTACGTAATATGAAAGATAATTAATGCTGTGGGGTCGTGTCTTGGAGGGTAGGATAAATATTTTACTAATGGATTAGAATAACTTTTTGATTGTTACAAGTAGGTAGTTAGTAGCTTTCTGCGCCCACACACCATTGCATAATAAATAGGGTGAGTATCACTGTATTACGTAATTATGCGTAATTAATTTTGAATAATTAATTTTGTGTGCGCACATTTTTTTTAAATTCAAATTTTGGCGGATTTTTTGAAATAAAATTGTTTGAAATATTTTTTTTGAAGAAATTTTTTTTTCATCCACAAAATTTTGTCAATCACACTATAGGTGGTATTTTTGACTCGATAAAAAAACATAAAATTAAAATAGGTTCAAATCTTCTACAATGGTCACAGAAGGTTTTTTCATCGACAAAATATTTTTTTTTCAATCACACTATAGTCAGGGGTATTTTTGACTCTTGATAAAGAAGTATAAAATTAAAATTTGTTCAAATCGTCAACGATGGTCACCTTAAAATATCATAAAACTTTCTCTTAACCAATCATTTCCCTTGAAATGACATTTTCCCCCACTCCACCAACAATATACATATTTTTTGTAAAAACCTACAAGGTAAAATTTCTTTAGAACTATGTTTAACCGAATTAGATCCTTAAAAATCCATCATTCGGATCATATTTACTATATGTATTCAACCAATTTTATTATTTAAAAATATGTATAAAAATTTCATTGTAAAATTATCCTAAAAATTTCATCTTTAAAAATCATGTATATAAAATTCAATGATAAAATTATACTAAATATTTCATCTTTAAAAATCATATGTAAAAAATTCATCCATAAAGTTATAGTAAAAGTTCTATTTAAAAATCATGTATAAAAATTCCATTGTAAAATTATGTTAAAAATTTTATCATTTAAAAATTTGTATAAAAATTGATCGATAAAACTATACTAAAAATTTTATTTAAAAAATTTCATCATGCAATATTGTTGACTCTTTAACTTTAAAAATTCTTACCTTATGTAACTTACCTTTTGACCCTCTATTTACTTTTAAAAAATTCTTACCTTATGTAATTTGCCTACTATAACTGCTTTTAAAATGTTCAGCTTTAAAAATTACCCTTATGTAACTTAACTGTTGACCCTCTATTTAATTTAAAAAAATTCTTACCTAACTTACCATACTTTACTCTAGGCACCTTAATTTACTTAAATTTATTTTAACGTACTTTAAATTACTCTGATGTACCTTAATTTACTTAAATGTACCCTAATGTACTTAAATTGACTTTCGACCCTTTAATTTACCTTAATGTACTCTAATGTATCTTAATTTACTTGAGAAACCTTAATTTACTCTAATATACTTAAATGTACCCTAATGTACTTTAATTTACTTTAATTTACTTTAGGTATTTTAACTTATTTTTATCTAGAGCCTAAATTTGCCTATGAAAATTGTGTGAACAAATATTTCAAATGTTTTTTTAACAAGCCTATAAAATACCCCTGACAATTTTTTATCGGTAGGCGATTCAAGCCATTTTTATTTTATACCTATATTTACCTATAGAAAGTATTGAGACCAAATATTGCATTGTTTTTTATTCCGAGTTAAAAATATCCATGACTATAGTGTGAAAATCGTAGGCGATTTGAGCCAATTTTAATTCTATGCTTTTTTATCGTTAGGCGATTCAAGCCAATATTTATCTAATGCTTTTTTATCTAGAGTCAAAAAATACCCCTTAATTATAGTGTGATTGAAAAAAATATTTTGTGGATGAAAAATACCTTCCGTGACCATCGTAGACGATTTGAACAAATTTTAATTTTATACTTTTTTATCGAGTCAAAAATACCCCCTGACTATAATGTGATTGAAAAAAATTTGTGGGTGAAAAAAAAATTTATTCAAAAAAAAATTTCAAACAATTTTATTTCAAAAAATTCGCCAAAATTTGAATTTAAAAAAAGGTGAGCACACAAAATTATTTATCTTGGTTACATAATTATATAATCAAGGTAATCCGAGATTAATTTCGCCATTATGTAATTTAATCAGTGATACTCCCCCTACTTATTATGCAATGGTGTGTGGGCGCAGAAAGCTACTAACTACCTACTGTTACATAACATGTGTAAAGTTGAAAGATGTTTATTCTTAAAAAAAATTATATATTAGCACCCCTTGTAATTACAAAATTAATAGATATCAAATTAAAATGGATATGGATATTATATTAATAAATTTCCCTTTTGTAAATTATTTTCTTTATAAATTTTTTGAACAAATTTTGTCATTTTTTGGTCCACTTTTTAATAAGGTCACTTTCAAAAAAATTTATTTTCAATAATAATATATTTCTATATTAAATTTTGTCTACAGAAATAGTTGTTATCCTCAATTAATGCCAGTTTCAGACATGAGTAACAAAAAAATTGTCAGTAGCCGCTTATTTTTACAAAAATAATATTTTGTTGTTAAATGAGAATAGATCAATAAATTTCTTAAGAATAACGGCAAATCTATCGATTGATTGTTATCTGATGAACAAAACTTTTAATTTATATCAATGGTGAATAGAAAATTTAGAAGTTTACTATTTTAAAAATAAATATTGAAATTTAGAATAAATCAGCAATTTCTAAGATTTTATTTATGGCAGAAATTAAGATTTTTATTTAGTTAAACCACTTTGAAAAATTATTTTCATTTGCAATGCAATTTAATTGAGATTTTTTATAATATTCTTTATTTGATTTTAGAATTTTATTTGAATTATGGTGACAGTTAAAACCAAAACAATAAAATAAACATTTATTTTTATTTTTATCTTTGTCATGTTTCTTTATTTTCTTAATTATCATCTTCACCTTCCTCAGCGTTATTCGATTCAGTACTTGCAGTTGAACTGGCAGCATTGCTTGAACTAGCAGCATTGCTTGAACTAGCAGCATTGCTTGAACTAGCAGCATTGCTTGAACTAGCAGTATTGCTTGAACTAGCAGCATTACTTGGATTGGCAGTATTATGTGAACCGGCAGTATTGCGTGAACTAGTTGAGGTGCCTGATGAAGCGGTAGAAGTCGATTGGCTACCAGTTGGACTATCTGATCGTGCTTCGAAAGTAAGCATCAGAATTATACAGGCAATACTGGCTAAAATTAGGAATTTCATGGTTGACTGAATTATGATTGTCGGGACTGTATTTATAGCATAACTGAGCAATAAAAATGATTTTACTGAGGACTCATAATAATTGAATTTCATAATGGAATCGAATTTTCTGACTAATTTTCCCATTTAGGATATTAATTGAAATTACTTGAAATATAATTGCAGCCATTCAATCAAGGAATCCAACATATGTGATATTTTGTTTTTTATTTATCTGTTTAAAAGAAAATAAACATACGCACCCGAAGCTTTAATTACACTTAACACCTAATTCAGAGGTCAATAAGTTTATTTATAACAGGTATATCATAATTGTAAAAATTATGGTAATTAAAAACAATATTATTATAATTATTATTAATATTATTATTATTCAATGACATAAAGAAATCAGAGGTTAAAATCAAAAGAAGTTCTTATTATATTGTTTTTATTGCTAATATTAGAATTGTTTTATTATTCATATTGTAATATTTTACCACTCAAACTAATAATATTAATATTAATAATAAATTTAAATAAAATTAATAAATAAATAAAACTATGTAAATTAAGGTATTAAAATCAAATTAAGTAAATTTAATAATGAAATAAAAATATGTAATAATAAAATGGATAAAAATAAATAATTTAATTCAATAAATAAAAGCAATGCTTAAAATTCATTTAATAAAATTTTTAAAATGAAAATAATTAAATACAAAAAATGACATAAAATTAGTGAATAATAATGGTCAATCGTGAATGAGTAAATTGGATGTCATGATTTAAAATGCAATACTAATTTAACGGGAATATCAAAGCTATAATTTTTAATGTTCAAATTTTATTAAATTGTAAATAAAAATATTGTTATTTGTTTAAGATAACCAGAAGAGTGCAATAATTGTTAACGATTAGTTTAAAAAAAATATAATTTTGTTGGTTTTATTTTACTTTTTATTAATAATTATTGAAATAGAACACAACGATTTATATTTGGATTCTTATGGCTCATTTTGGTATACATGAATAAATGCTAAAAGATCCGAAACCTGACTTATCGAAATGTTTTGTATGTTATCAGTTAAAGCGGGGCCAGGAAAGTCATTAGTAGTGACAGTTTTATTGTAAAAGGTTTTGCAAAATAAATAATAAAAACCAATAAAATGGAAGACAAAATTACAGAATTAATTATTTTAAAAGTGAAGTGAACTCATTTGGATATTATTTTCAAATCTTCTTTGCTCTTTTATGAATGACATATCTAAATGGTTAATGTTTTTTTAGACCTATGTGTTATTATCTTTTCGAGGATAAGGAATTCTGGACTGCGACATAGTGAAATTTTGATTATTTTTCTTGGAAATAACACTAGTCGTTTGAGGTTAACCCTAATAAAACCGCGTTAATTAACGCTGACAATCAAATATATTGGGGAGGGGGCTGAAGAAAGTCTCCGATATGATCATAAAATTATTTAACTTACTATGTTGAAATGACTTTGATAATATATTGTTGGGCCAGAACACAAACGGCCTTGAAAATTGCTTAAATGCATCAGTAATACAGCACGTAAACCCAGCACCAAGATAACTTAAAATACAATATACAACATCAACTAAACACTTTAAAATCTGAGAGAATATAAATAAATATAAAATCAAAAAACATAAAAGTAAAATAAAATAAATACAAAATGCATCAAGAACCGCACGAAATTTACATAAAAAACACAATAACAAGAAAATTTGACTGTAAAATGACAATGAATGAATGATTAATGAATTGTGTGACCAATTATGAAGCCATACGCATGCCTGTTTATGAATCTATTGATATATGAATGAACGGTTCATGAGTTTATTGATTAAATGTATGGTGATGAAGCGATGAAAAATGCCACGAACTTCTGATTTCTATGTGAGATGTGTCATGCCAAATAAATATTTAAAGCCAAAAATCTTTATTGCATCGAAGCTTTTACCCAATTGGTTTGGTAACATTTATTTTTTTTTTCGGCCCACAGCCAAAACACAAACCAAGGAAGTAAAATTACACATAACTACCAAGCTGTGTAAGTGCGGTTTCTCCGCCTATAGCTTGTGCCCGTGAGGGTTTCGTCGTGCGCAACGACGGGCTCGAACGTCAAATCATTGAACCTAAATAGCGAAAGAGAGTAGCTTGAGAGTGGGTCTTTTGGCTCAACTTTCTTGCACTCAATTTCGATAACACCGAGTAGTCCAGTGGGCACTCATTAACTATATTATGAACATAAATAGACCATAAGGACAAAGAGAGGGAAAGGGTAGCGGGGAAAATTGCAAAATCGTTGCAACAGTTAAAATGAATAGCCATCGGAAAAAGATTAATCCGAACGACCAAAATCATCAAAAATAATGTTTGAATAATATATAAGAATTAAATAAATTATGTTAAATTGAGACGGAAAATATGGGCATATGCGCATATTTTTGGAAATAATTAAAACATTTATCGTAAAACTGTAAAATAAGTTAAAGTACTTATAGAAAATAGTAAAGTAAAAGTGAAATGTTGTTCGATTGTCAGTATAATATTCTCTTGAAACCACAAAATAAGGGCGGATCGCTGCTCAAATTTTCCGAATCAGTAAAAATACTCTGTCGGAAACTGTAGAATAAGAATGGAGTAAGGCTAAATTTTTATATAAGTAAAATATTTTTATAAAGCTGAGGAATAAGGACGAATCCCTACAGAAAAATTTGATAATAATAATAATAATAATAATAATAATAATAATAATAATAATAATAATAATAATAATAATAATAATAATATAATAATAATAATAATAATAATAATAATAATAATAATAATAATAATAATAATAATAATAATAATAATAATAATAATAATAATAATAATAATAATAATAATAATAATAATAATAATAATAATAATAATAATAATAATAATAATAATAATAGTAATAATAATAATAATAATAATAATTAATAATAATAATAATGATATTGATAGTAATAATAATAAATATAATGGTAATG
>CM039680.1:131601977-131789477 GCA_022537955.1 Schmidtea mediterranea
CTCCTACTACTACTACTACTACTACTACTAATAATAATAATAATAATAATAATAATAATAATAATAATAATAATAATAATAATAATAATAATAATAATAATAATAATAATAATAATAATAATAAATAATAATAATAATAAATAATAATAATAATAAATAATAATAATAATAAATAATTAAATAAACACGGCAATAATTTTATTACGAGAAAGTGTCATTCAAACACAGTTCTTAATATTTATTTTGATAGATTCACTGTCACTATAAGGTAAAAGTAATCGGATCCAAATTAATGTACAAAATACAATGAGTACGAATAATTTGAATGTTTTTAAATAGTTTTGTTTTTTATTTTTGGATAAAAAAACATGTTCATTTTTTAATTTTAATTTTTAATTTTATAAACATTTATACTATAAAATTTAATTAATAAATAAAATATATATTTTCAAAATTGTAATATATATATTATTTATTATCTTATTATTGAAGTAGGTAGATGTGTCCCATCTGGCCCACTTTTTGGTACCCCCCCCCCCCTAACAAAAACAAACTAAAATATAATGTAAACACAAAAAATTACAAAATAATGAATAAGAACAAGAACATATATAGGTATACATTTATTAATTCAATGAACAGTTGGCTGAGCTGTTGAATGATCTGTTTGATAGGCTGTTGGATGTACTGTTGGATGTGCTGTTGGATAATCACGTGGAAAATTATTATCTTTATTCATTGTCAGTCTCAATCATATAATGACCATATGCCAGGCTTACATTCTTTTCTACCCAAACCCTTTTATCCTCTTTGTTTGTTAGTGCAACCTTTGAAGTTTTAAAACTATAAAGTTGATGATTGTTTGTACCAATACGAAATTGAGGTACAGAAAAGGTGAAGTTTTCCTCATAACACTCTTTATAAGATTTATGAGTTAGATCGGTATCCTTTAACGATATACCCTTAGCTTTTAGACAAGAAGATTTACCTAACAAACTGTAACATTTGGGTCGAAGGAAAACCCATTTGTCATAACCTTCTCCCTTACTTTCGTCTTTTAATTTTCCAATGACTGAATCAAGTTTTTTAGAATAAAGTGGATGAGTAGAATGGTAATTAGATGTATCCAAAAGATTATCCTTAACCATTTCAGACAAAAGAACATCTAGTTTACAATTTTTAATCTCCAAGAAGAAAGAGTCTGTATCTCCAGCAACTATATTAATATCACAATTAAATTGTTGTCGATTTTTTTCCAAGTCCTTATACTGAAGCTCATACATTCGAAGTTTCGACAAGTCAAGCACTGATTGTCCTATATAACTTGGTCGATCTAAACATACTGAGTCAGGATTTAACAACGCAGCAATTAGATCATCAGCAATTTTGATACTTCTTTGAAAAGTTGGTTTAGAAGCATATGTAATCATCTTCTTTTCTGTATTACATAATCTTAAATTCATTCTTTTTTTCAGGTTTTCAACAGTTTTACCATACAAACTATTGTTTAACAACTTATAATAATTTTTATCTAGCGTGTTTGTACTTTTTGCTCTTAAATCTGTATTGGTATCAATGTAGTTTTTAAAAATAGGAGACTGTTTGAATCTTACAGCTCGATTCACATGAGTAACCTTAACACCAAGAGACAAGTATAATTTTAGTAAACGCCAATGAATCACATAATTCTTTTTTGGGTAATGAGTCAATAACAATTTTTCAACCTTAGATCCCTCAGGTTTCATTTTCTCAGCAGCAATAGGAAAGTCGTCTAACTTATCGTGAAGATCAGAAGGAATTTCAAGATTTACTTCAAGAGTATACCCATACGACAAAGATTCAAGATTTAAAGAAAAACAATCTGACAATATTGAATCAAAACCATCAAGTATCCAACTGAATTTGCCACAAGGTAAAGGTTGGCTTAAAGCCCAACCGTATAAATTATTAATATCTATATAAAGCAACTCAGTGGTTTCATCAGTTTTTACAAAGTGTTTATTAACAAAAGTAAGACCTCCACGAATACCATCCTCATAAAAATTATAAATTTCCATGTCTTGCAATAGTTCAATGGGTTTATCTAAAGTTATTAACGCAGAACTCCAAGACATTCCAGGAATACCAAAATAATTTAAAGGCTCTAAACTATTATGAGCTATAGATTTCGCCCGAAATTGTTGGAAAAAGTCAGCTAAAAGAAAGCAATCGAGTTTCAAGTATATCATCATATAGTCAAGTAAATTTACACATTTAGTTTCAGTCCAAATTAATTGAGCTTTCTTATATTCAACTTCACTCACTCCTTCCCAGATTGGAGGCAGTTCATAAGTATTTTCAAGGACCTCTAAACTAGTGGCAAAGTTGTACGGAAAAATACCTTTTTCATTAACAATGGTACCAGTAAAAACAGATTTTATTAATGGTAAACTAGTCAAAGTTTTCACAGCCCTAGCTAATGAGTCATTAACAAACTGGTAAGAGTCGATAAAACATATTCTAAGCTTACCAACATATACCATAAGGGATAAGAATTTTTCACTGCTAATTGGAATACATGATAAGTTCCAATTGGGAAATTGACTTATTCCATACTTAAGGATATGATGTAAGTCATACCCACGTAAATTATGAAAAACTACAGGTAATATTTCTTTGATGCTCCTATTAACATTACAACTTTTACATGCTGGACCAATATATTTTCCTGTAAAATGGTCATGGTCTCTAACCTTATCTACTATGTTCTTATTACACAAATAACAATATTCACAATTATCAAATGAATATTCTTCGTCAAAAGTAAGTGGTAACATTAGCTTTTTCCCATTTTCTTTATAATATGGTAGCACAATGTTTGTTCCTATATCTGAAACCTTCTTCAAAAATTCATAAACGCAGTTTTGACCAATGAAATGATGGTAACTTGTCATACCAGTGAAGTTGTTGATTAATAAGAGTCCAGCAGAAATTGGCAAATGTTTTTGAAAATAAATGTCATCTTTTGGTAAAATAGATTCAAAATCTGCATAGATAACGAAAGGAGGTGTTATCGTTTTTGACCAGTTTTTGAACTCCAAATATTTATCTTTATCTTTTGGTAATGTATATAGCGTAGTACCCAACTGATTTTTCTTACATAACTCTTGGTGTTTTTCAAAAGATTTTGGCTTACGAAATCCATTTAAACAATTTTCACACCATTTGCAACGAATTCGAACATTACAATCATTGTTTTTATGACAATTCATCAAGGATTGTAAATTAGTTACTGCTGTATAATGATATTTTTCACCCTCCTTTATCAATAATAAATAAATTGGATCCACTCCAGTTACTTTTGTTCTTTGAATTATATTTAAATATGGATGTTTCATTATAAGTTCTTCTCTATCCTCAAAATTTTTGTTATTATAAATCATTACATTAATTGCTAAACCAGGATTTTTCTTTTCAAAAGTTGAAATATCACACAGTTTCATTGGCATATCGTTAGGATCGTATACCAAGTCATTCATATACGGTAAATATTTTCTTGGTCTATCTCTATCTTTCTTGATTTTATCAGATTTCAATACAGCCAAAACACTATATATGAAACATAAATTATCGGTATTTTGTACGTTAACTATTGCCTTTTTACCTATTAGAGCTTTAGGTGTTGGAATATAACTATGTCCAGATAACCTAGATATATTCGAAACTTTGGTTACCTTGAAATTTACTTCTAGTATTCGGTTTATTTTCCAACTACTTCCTAATTCTGTTCGTTCAACAATCTTTTCATTTATTTTCTTCATACCCTCATCAAGAAAAGTTGTAGTCACTGAAGCAGCGCGATTTGATATACTAACTACTTTGAGTTCCCCATCTTTTTCAAATTCTACTTGGACTCCAAATTGAACTTTTGAATGTTTCATTTCATTTAATGTAATTTTTAATTTTTCCAAAAGAGAAGATGGAAGAACTATTTCCTTAACATTATATCTTCCGATATTCACTTTTATAATTCGGTGTGAGCGTAGTAAATCATATTCAATTTCTGGTTCAACAATAATGTCACTTAACCCTAATCCAATTTGTAAATCATCTTTAATAAATATTTTTTCAAGTATTTCAGATTTTATGGTGCTTTTTCGTTTCAAACTGTGTTTAAACAATGATTTTTTATCCGTATAAAATTGAGTCAAGTGATTTTTATGGTCATTATAAAATTTAAGGTATGGGTCTGAGGTTTGGGTCTGGCATACAGGACATATATAATAATTATTCACTTGATAATATCGATTCATTTTATTGTGGCAGTTGTTATCATGGCTTGTAGATTGACAATACTTCGGATAAAGATTACCTGAAACATAAAAAAGTTAAATAATTCTGATTGTAATAACAAAAAAAAACTCACATTTAACATTTACAGTAGAGATATTTTCAAGTTCGGCATAATTTGTTTCGTAAAATATTCTATCATCTATGTTTTCAATGTGAACATTTAAATCATCTAAATTAAAAATAATTAATAATTTAAATAAAAGTTAAAAAATTACCATTTTTATATTCATTTCTTTCATTACTCGATCTAGAATCTTGAATATTAAAAGTATCTAACAGTTAACAATTTAAAAATCATTAAAAATTATCAAAAGATTACTTGTATCATATTTATCAATATGCAAAGTGTCTTGAAGGGTTGTCCTCTTTGACAATACTAAAAAAAAATTAATAGTTAGTTATATTATACATACACGTACTTTTGGCAACAATACTACTTTTCGATTCTCCGAATTGTCTGAGGTAATGCCCGTGTTGTTGTAAAAACATTGACCATCTACCAGATGTTATTATGAGACATTCTGGACACACATAACCAGGGAAACCAGCATCATTTATCTTGAAATATGATGATGTAACAAGTTCACAGTAGTGAACATCTTCGTGACTGATAGCTACGCAAAATTTATATGTATAGCAATAATTCACTAAAAAACAAATAGTTAATTAAATATATATAAAAGTAAACTTACTTATGATAATATTTTAATAATAATTTAATTAATAATTGATTGTTTATACCTCAAAATCATTCGTTTATACTAATTAAAATCGATTGTTTATACTAAAAAATTACATCCAAATTGAAATTTTTAATAAATTTAAATTGAATAAATTATAAATATGTTTGAAAATGAAATTTAATAACATAGGTTGCTATAGTTTCATGAAAATCATTAATGTCAAGAAAATTACAAAATGAAAAATACTTATTGTTTTATATCACATCGATTAATTTTTCAAAAAATATATATATATATATATATATATTTATGCAATAAGTTATTAGTTGATTCCTCACAGAGAAATAAAATATAACTAATAGGTTTGAAAACCAAATTTAATAACACAGGTTGCTATAATTAGATGGAAAAGATTAATATCATGATAAATCAATAATATATGATGATCACATCGGGAAATTAACTTTTTAATAAATTATTTTGAGTAAAGTACAAAATGAAAATACTTATTGATTTATTTCTCATCGATTAATTTTTAAAAATACATACATATGCAATAAGTTATTTGTTGATTCCCTACAAAGAAATTAATTGAATAACATGTAACTAAGATATTTGAAAACTAAATTTTTTAAAATAAAATTTAATAAAATAGGTTGCTATAGTTACGTGGAAAAGATTCATATCAAGTTAAATCAATAAAATATGATAGTCACATCATAAAAGTTATTATTATTATTATTATTTATTTTAATAAATTAGTTTGAGTAAGTTACAAAATGAAAAATATAATTATTGTCTATTAATTTTGTGTAAAGAATTTATAATTTATATTTAATTAAGTATTATATTAATAATTTGTATCACAACTAAAAATTAATTGATAAAATAAATTGAAATTTTCTTTGAAAAATAATAATAATTAAAAATTGTGTTACAAAGAAGTTAAAAGTAAAATAAACAATTATCATTTTGAAGTTTAATTACTATATTATTATAAAAAGAATTAATAATTAAATCCTGTCAAATAACTATATTTGATATTTCAATTTATAATGAAAATAATTTTGAATAATTACCTTATGTAAAAATAACCTTATTATACACAGAATAAAATTCGAAAGTACAAGTACTAATGTAAATATATTACTTACGTAATTGCTTATAAAAATTTTTTAATTTGAGAAAGTTCTTCATTGACAATAAAATAAGATGAATTCAACTGATTGAATTAAATAAATCACTTATGTACAACTACGAGAATTCAAATTT
Source organism: Schmidtea mediterranea (assembly GCA_022537955.1). NCBI lineage: Eukaryota > Metazoa > Platyhelminthes > Tricladida > Dugesiidae > Schmidtea > Schmidtea mediterranea. The sequence continues at coordinate 131,608,265 of CM039680.1, forward strand.
TCAATAATATACAATAATTATTTTAATTGTAAATTTTAGGTAATTTTATTAAGAATCTTAACAGAATTATTTAAGTTAAACACTGGTTCATTGTGTAGAATTATGTTTAACTACCTACTCATCAGTTTATTTTATATCTATACATTTATTTTCTTTGAAATTTAAATGTAATTTTTTTTTAAACTAAATTATGAAAAGATAAAAATGAAAGAAAAATTTTAAGAAATAAATTTACTCTGAATAAATTTAAAATTAAATTTTATAAACTCAAGCAAACAAAAGTCGGTCAAATGCGAAATTTGAATTAATTTAAGCAATACATTTTAAAATTTGAATAAACTAACAAAAACTCCACGTATATTAAGTATTAAGGCTTGACATAATTCAAAATGAAATCAATAAAATAAACAGTAAAACTAGTAAAATCAATGAAAAATAAAACGAAACAAAAACATAATAGAATTGTAAAATTAATGAAACTTAATCAAAATATAAAATTATTTTCAGGGAAAACGTATAAAATTGAACAATAAATCTTGAAACTAACACTGATATAATAATAAAATTTTAGCGAAGAACCCTAGAGAAAGTTAAAATTGAAAAAACTCTCTAATTAAAATTAATTTATTTGGATAAATGTGAAATCTGAGTCATGTACACAATCGAGTTGTATGGGAAGCCCAGGAAAATATTAAAATGAATTTATTTAAATTTTCGAAAAGTGTCGAGTACGATGCCGAACAATTGTTTTATTTTGGAATTGATTATATCAGAACTTTGGAATCATTGGTGTAAACTAATTGAAATATTTTTTTTTCGAGAATATATAAAAACTGAGCTATGTAGAAGCTCATTGTCATTGTGCCAAAGAAACGTTAACGAGTACAAGTCAAATAACAAACAATCTAAAGGTTGTTAATAATAAAAAGAAAAGAACATACATATTAAAATAAAAATATTTGAGTTCGGAAAAGGTAATTTCTCTCAGGGTTACTTACACCCATCAAGTAATTAGTTAACGAGAAAAAAAATCTGAAAATAGTTTGAGTTTTGTGTTGAAAATCAATAAACTTCATCCCGTTTGTACTTTTATTTAATACAGTGAACCACGAGGAGTCAGAAATTAACTGACTTGTTAAATAATAATAATCCAACGAATAATTTGATTTTAACATTGTTTTTAATAGAAAATTTTGGAACTTATTCTAAGAATTTATTGAGAAATATTTCGTGAACTATAAATTAAATGCTTTAAGCTGAAATTTTTTTTTTGATAATTTGTAAATAATGATTTATTTTTAAAATTAAAATTAGCTCTTCGTATAATTTATTTTTAGAACAGAATTATTAAAATTTGACAGACGTTTAACACTGGAAACTTTATTTTAAAGTAGATTTTTAAGACTTGACAATTAAATAATAACTTTTGAAAATGAAATTAAATCAATGACTTCTAAATTAACCATTTTTTTTATCAGAGTTTTAAGTATTAAAAATAAGGTAATAGATATAGGGTCAACAACTATAAATCTGATTTACTTAAGTCGTAAATTATTATTATTATTTATTGAAGCCATTAAGTGAACAAATACATGAATTATAGGGCAAAATTAAAAAATTTGATTGACATCGTGAAAAAAAAATGTATCAGATTAAAATTAAACAGACATTTTCATGTAAACATAATTCTACACAATGAACCAGTGTTTAACTTAAATAATTCTGTTAAGATTCTTAATAAAATTACCTAAAATTTACAATTAAAATAATTATTGTATATTATTGAAAATTTGAATTCTCGTAGTTGTACATAAGTGATTTATTTAATTCAATCAGTTGAATTCATCTTATTTTATTGTCAATGAAGAACTTTCTCAAATTAAAAAATTTTTATAAGCAATTACGTAAGTAATATATTTACATTAGTACTTGTACTTTCGAATTTTATTCTGTGTATAATAAGGTTATTTTTACATAAGGTAATTATTCAAAATTATTTTCATTATAAATTGAAATATCAAATATAGTTATTTGACAGGATTTAATTATTAATTCTTTTTATAATAATATAGTAATTAAACTTCAAAATGATAATTGTTTATTTTACTTTTAACTTCTTTGTAACACAATTTTTAATTATTATTATTTTTCAAAGAAAATTTCAATTTATTTTATCAATTAATTTTTAGTTGTGATACAAATTATTAATATAATACTTAATTAAATATAAATTATAAATTCTTTACACAAAATTAATAGACAATAATTATATTTTTCATTTTGTAACTTACTCAAACTAATTTATTAAAATAAATAATAATAATAATAATAACTTTTATGATGTGACTATCATATTTTATTGATTTAACTTGATATGAATCTTTTCCACGTAACTATAGCAACCTATTTTATTAAATTTTATTTTAAAAAATTTAGTTTTCAAATATCTTAGTTACATGTTATTCAATTAATTTCTTTGTAGGGAATCAACAAATAACTTATTGCATATGTATGTATTTTTAAAAATTAATCGATGAGAAATAAATCAATAAGTATTTTCATTTTGTACTTTACTCAAAATAATTTATTAAAAAGTTAATTTCCCGATGTGATCATCATATATTATTGATTTATCATGATATTAATCTTTTCCATCTAATTATAGCAACCTGTGTTATTAAATTTGGTTTTCAAACCTATTAGTTATATTTTATTTCTCTGTGAGGAATCAACTAATAACTTATTGCATAAATATATATATATATATATATATATTTTTTGAAAAATTAATCGATGTGATATAAAACAATAAGTATTTTTCATTTTGTAATTTTCTTGACATTAATGATTTTCATGAAACTATAGCAACCTATGTTATTAAATTTCATTTTCAAACATATTTATAATTTATTCAATTTAAATTTATTAAAAATTTCAATTTGGATGTAATTTTTTAGTATAAACAATCGATTTTAATTAGTATAAACGAATGATTTTGAGGTATAAACAATCAATTATTAATTAAATTATTATTAAAATATTATCATAAGTAAGTTTACTTTTTATATATATTTAATTAACTATTTGTTTTTTAGTGAATTATTGCTATACATATAAATTTTGCGTAGCTATCAGTCACGAAGATGTTCACTACTGTGAACTTGTTACATCATCATATTTCAAGATAAATGATGCTGGTTTCCCTGGTTATGTGTGTCCAGAATGTCTCATAATAACATCTGGTAGATGGTCAATGTTTTTACAACAACACGGGCATTACCTCAGACAATTCGGAGAATCGAAAAGTAGTATTGTTGCCAAAAGTACGTGTATGTATAATATAACTAACTATTAATTTTTTTTTAGTATTGTCAAAGAGGACAACCCTTCAAGACACTTTGCATATTGATAAATATGATACAAGTAATCTTTTGATAATTTTTAATGATTTTTAAATTGTTAACTGTTAGATACTTTTAATATTCAAGATTCTAGATCGAGTAATGAAAGAAATGAATATAAAAATGGTAATTTTTTAACTTTTATTTAAATTATTAATTATTTTTAATTTAGATGATTTAAATGTTCACATTGAAAACATAGATGATAGAATATTTTACGAAACAAATTATGCCGAACTTGAAAATATCTCTACTGTAAATGTTAAATGTGAGTTTTTTTTTGTTATTACAATCAGAATTATTTAACTTTTTTATGTTTCAGGTAATCTTTATCCGAAGTATTGTCAATCTACAAGCCATGATAACAACTGCCACAATAAAATGAATCGATATTATCAAGTGAATAATTATTATATATGTCCTGTATGCCAGACCCAAACCTCAGACCCATACCTTAAATTTTATAATGACCATAAAAATCACTTGACTCAATTTTATACGGATAAAAAATCATTGTTTAAACACAGTTTGAAACGAAAAAGCACCATAAAATCTGAAATACTTGAAAAAATATTTATTAAAGATGATTTACAAATTGGATTAGGGTTAAGTGACATTATTGTTGAACCAGAAATTGAATATGATTTACTACGCTCACACCGAATTATAAAAGTGAATATCGGAAGATATAATGTTAAGGAAATAGTTCTTCCATCTTCTCTTTTGGAAAAATTAAAAATTACATTAAATGAAATGAAACATTCAAAAGTTCAATTTGGAGTCCAAGTAGAATTTGAAAAAGATGGGGAACTCAAAGTAGTTAGTATATCAAATCGCGCTGCTTCAGTGACTACAACTTTTCTTGATGAGGGTATGAAGAAAATAAATGAAAAGATTGTTGAACGAACAGAATTAGGAAGTAGTTGGAAAATAAACCGAATACTAGAAGTAAATTTCAAGGTAACCAAAGTTTCGAATATATCTAGGTTATCTGGACATAGTTATATTCCAACACCTAAAGCTCTAATAGGTAAAAAGGCAATAGTTAACGTACAAAATACCGATAATTTATGTTTCATATATAGTGTTTTGGCTGTATTGAAATCTGATAAAATCAAGAAAGATAGAGATAGACCAAGAAAATATTTACCGTATATGAATGACTTGGTATACGATCCTAACGATATGCCAATGAAACTGTGTGATATTTCAACTTTTGAAAAGAAAAATCCTGGTTTAGCAATTAATGTAATGATTTATAATAACAAAAATTTTGAGGATAGAGAAGAACTTATAATGAAACATCCATATTTAAATATAATTCAAAGAACAAAAGTAACTGGAGTGGATCCAATTTATTTATTATTGATAAAGGAGGGTGAAAAATATCATTATACAGCAGTAACTAATTTACAATCCTTGATGAATTGTCATAAAAACAATGATTGTAATGTTCGAATTCGTTGCAAATGGTGTGAAAATTGTTTAAATGGATTTCGTAAGCCAAAATCTTTTGAAAAACACCAAGAGTTATGTAAGAAAAATCAGTTGGGTACTACGCTATATACATTACCAAAAGATAAAGATAAATATTTGGAGTTCAAAAACTGGTCAAAAACGATAACACCTCCTTTCGTTATCTATGCAGATTTTGAATCTATTTTACCAAAAGATGACATTTATTTTCAAAAACATTTGCCAATTTCTGCTGGACTCTTATTAATCAACAACTTCACTGGTATGACAAGTTACCATCATTTCATTGGTCAAAACTGCGTTTATGAATTTTTGAAGAAGGTTTCAGATATAGGAACAAACATTGTGCTACCATATTATAAAGAAAATGGGAAAAAGCTAATGTTACCACTTACTTTTGACGAAGAATATTCATTTGATAATTGTGAATATTGTTATTTGTGTAATAAGAACATAGTAGATAAGGTTAGAGACCATGACCATTTTACAGGAAAATATATTGGTCCAGCATGTAAAAGTTGTAATGTTAATAGGAGCATCAAAGAAATATTACCTGTAGTTTTTCATAATTTACGTGGGTATGACTTACATCATATCCTTAAGTATGGAATAAGTCAATTTCCCAATTGGAACTTATCATGTATTCCAATTAGCAGTGAAAAATTCTTATCCCTTATGGTATATGTTGGTAAGCTTAGAATATGTTTTATCGACTCTTACCAGTTTGTTAATGACTCATTAGCTAGGGCTGTGAAAACTTTGACTAGTTTACCATTAATAAAATCTGTTTTTACTGGTACCATTGTTAATGAAAAAGGTATTTTTCCGTACAACTTTGCCACTAGTTTAGAGGTCCTTGAAAATACTTATGAACTGCCTCCAATCTGGGAAGGAGTGAGTGAAGTTGAATATAAGAAAGCTCAATTAATTTGGACTGAAACTAAATGTGTAAATTTACTTGACTATATGATGATATACTTGAAACTCGATTGCTTTCTTTTAGCTGACTTTTTCCAACAATTTCGGGCGAAATCTATAGCTCATAATAGTTTAGAGCCTTTAAATTATTTTGGTATTCCTGGAATGTCTTGGAGTTCTGCGTTAATAACTTTAGATAAACCCATTGAACTATTGCAAGACATGGAAATTTATAATTTTTATGAGGGTGGTATTCGTGGAGGTCTTACTTTTGTTAATAAACACTTTGTAAAAACTGATGAAACCACTGAGTTGCTTTATATAGATATTAATAATTTATACGGTTGGGCTTTAAGCCAACCTTTACCTTGTGGCAAATTCAGTTGGATACTTGATGGTTTTGATTCAATATTGTCAGATTGTTTTTCTTTAAATCTTGAATCTTTGTCGTATGGGTATACTCTTGAAGTAAATCTTGAAATTCCTTCTGATCTTCACGATAAGTTAGACGACTTTCCTATTGCTGCTGAGAAAATGAAACCTGAGGGATCTAAGGTTGAAAAATTGTTATTGACTCATTACCCAAAAAAGAATTATGTGATTCATTGGCGTTTACTAAAATTATACTTGTCTCTTGGTGTTAAGGTTACTCATGTGAATCGAGCTGTAAGATTCAAACAGTCTCCTATTTTTAAAAACTACATTGATACCAATACAGATTTAAGAGCAAAAAGTACAAACACGCTAGATAAAAATTATTATAAGTTGTTAAACAATAGTTTGTATGGTAAAACTGTTGAAAACCTGAAAAAAAGAATGAATTTAAGATTATGTAATACAGAAAAGAAGATGATTACATATGCTTCTAAACCAACTTTTCAAAGAAGTATCAAAATTGCTGATGATCTAATTGCTGCGTTGTTAAATCCTGACTCAGTATGTTTAGATCGACCAAGTTATATAGGACAATCAGTGCTTGACTTGTCGAAACTTCGAATGTATGAGCTTCAGTATAAGGACTTGGAAAAAAATCGACAACAATTTAATTGTGATATTAATATAGTTGCTGGAGATACAGACTCTTTCTTCTTGGAGATTAAAAATTGTAAACTAGATGTTCTTTTGTCTGAAATGGTTAAGGATAATCTTTTGGATACATCTAATTACCATTCTACTCATCCACTTTATTCTAAAAAACTTGATTCAGTCATTGGAAAATTAAAAGACGAAAGTAAGGGAGAAGGTTATGACAAATGGGTTTTCCTTCGACCCAAATGTTACAGTTTGTTAGGTAAATCTTCTTGTCTAAAAGCTAAGGGTATATCGTTAAAGGATACCGATCTAACTCATAAATCTTATAAAGAGTGTTATGAGGAAAACTTCACCTTTTCTGTACCTCAATTTCGTATTGGTACAAACAATCATCAACTTTATAGTTTTAAAACTTCAAAGGTTGCACTAAAAAACAAAGAGGATAAAAGGGTTTGGGTAGAAAAGAATGTAAGCCTGGCATATGGTCATTATATGATTGAGACTGACAATGAATAAAGATAATAATTTTCCACGTGATTATCCAACAGCCTATCAAACAGATCATTCAACAGCTCAGCCAACTGTTCATTGAATTAATAAATGTATACCTATATATGTTCTTGTTCTTATTCATTATTTTGTAATTTTTTGTGTTTACATTATATTTTAGTTTGTTTTTGTTAGGGGGGGGGGGTACCAAAAAGTGGGCCAGATGGGACACATCTACCTACTTATTGACTTGTTTAAAAAAATAAAATAAAATAATAATAAAATATATCATATTTAAAATGTTACTTGAAACTTCTAAAATTTGTTTATCAATGACTATTTTAAAAATTTTTACAAACTGAAAGAAACTGACAATTAAGGCTTAGATAGAAGAATATAATAATACAATGAATTTCGAAAATATATTATGAAAAAAATCAGATATTTACCAGTTCAAGACGAAACCAAATGACTCCAGAAAAGAAAATATATAAAGAGGAATTGAGGGCTCGAGATCCCACCATGGATTTACATTATTAACAAGGGAAGACAGAGATGTTTACTGACACAATAAAATACATTATTCTATAATCCATCGTATAATTTTATCATCAAAACGTTAAAAATTTGGGTATCTCAATCACTACTTTTAAAAAAATCTCCATTTTTTAAACTTTAGTACCCTTTTTTCCCGAAAAAACTGGAAGTTTCATATCGATTTCTCCGAAATTATAATCAAATGCAGAAACCTCTAAATGAACTTGCAAGAACATGAATGTTGCAGTCTTCTCTCTTTGAGTTTTATTCTGAATAAGCTTGGGGTGCTCCATTAAAACGGATACCTCTTGGAAGGGACCTTGAATCAGAATAAACTAAATTCCTCACTTTGAATGGCTTATGAGACGAAAAATTGCATTTCTTTCTTGATAACAAATAAAACATTTACCAAATAAATTTATTCATTAAATTTAATGCAAATGCAATTAAAAGTTTTTCTTTTGAATATAATTTTATTTCCATAAAAAAAACCTGATGGACCCCTACAGAGAATAAAGAAAAATCTATTTTATAAAACTATTAAATTGATTTTTTAAAAAAGTAAAATAATTAAAAATTTAAAGTAATTAAAACAAAATCAAAGAGAAAATTATATTTCATAATTTATTTCTAATTTGCTAAATTTTCTTAACTGTCTGCATCATTTCCACTGTCAGTGGAGTCACTGCTTGAGGCAGTATATGTAGCTTCATCATCGGCTGCGGCAGTAACAGTCGGAGCGTCGGTAACGTCATCGGTTGGCCCATCTGTGGGTTCATCAGTAGGACCTTCAGTAGCACTTTCTGATCTAGCTTCAAAAGTAAGCATCAGAAGAATGCAGGCAATGGTGGCTAATATTACGAATTTCATGTTTGGTTGAATTTTTGGTTTTCGGCTATGTTTTTATAGCAAAACTGTTGTAAACAATGCCTCCATGAAGCATTCTCCATAGTTTAACAACAGTTTATGCATAATATAATCGCCTGACCAATTGCCCATTTATGCTATATCAATGTTTCAATTGAAATTATGAGGAGTAATTATGTGATTTTTGTTGTTTAAATCTACTGGGAATATTTGTAGCATTCTACCCACTTCAAAAACTTGAGACCATTTTTTACGAAGAGTTTTTTGTTAATAATTATTTTGTTTAAATCTATGTAAACAAAATTTTCTAATTTCAATTTATTAAAATTATCAAAATAACATAAATAATTCCTCAATTATGAGATTTTGTTGAAGAAATTTAATAATAATAAAAGTTCAAACAAAATTAGGTTACATTAAATTAATCCAAATTCAGTGGCGTAGCCAGGGTTTGTACCACCCGGGTAAGCCTTATCTTTGCCCCCTCCCCGTACAATTGTCTAATAGAAAATATTTTAGATTCTAGATTAATATTTTAGATTCTAGACTTAAGAAAACAAAATAAATAATTTTTTTTCTTTCTTTTAAAACAAACAACTTATTTCAATGCTAATTTAGAGAAAGTTGAAACAATTAGATTTTCCTATTATTTGATGTTTCATGCAAGTATTTATGTACTCCAAAAGGTTATTAATTAATTTTGATAAATTTTCTTTCCGAACATCTCTTGTAACTTTGACTTTTACCGTCTAAAAGAAACTGGGCAAATTTTCGGGATGATCAAAAGTATTTTTTTCTTTAAGGATGGCATTTTATGACTGACCGTTTTCAGTCACGTCACGTTTTTCACACCCAACCGATAGCCAGAGGAACTGGATGTCATCAGCTAGTTTTCTGTGGTTGTTTGACCGTATTCATTAAATAGTTCTTATTTAATTAAGTTTGAAACTATTTTAAAACTGCATGTACATGTTTACTGAAAGGTTTATCCCAGCATTATCACACGCTGAAATACGACTGGAATGTGAGCACTTACAAAGTTTACTAACGTTGGCACTTCTCAGATTCTCTTGATACAGATAGAAAGATTTTTGTTTTATCAGTCTCTGACTTTTACACAAACTGCGGTTTTAGCAATTTTGTTTTGGTTTGTCTAGTCAAGAAACTTACAGAATATTTCTATTTGCCGAACTCATCAATTATAAAATCATAACCATCGTTCTCTATTATTCCGTCATTCGCACAGAATATGTAACCGCCGCTTGTACACACGAAAAAATCACGCTAAATTCTTTTTCAATGAAAATGAAATCAAAATGTGAATTCAGTTAAAGATTATACTTTGAGATGATATTCTCGCCAATCATGGTTGACCGGAGCCATTGAGTTTTCAGCTACCTGGGCATTCGCGGTTGGTATTAGATGCTCCAGTAAGTTATCCTCTTTCCTATTTTGTATTCACATATGGACTCTTGAATCTGACTTCATACGTCTAAATCGAGCAATACCTTGCAACGCAATTGAATCCTAGCCGGTGGATTGTAAACCAAAATTGATTAATACAGTTACATGGAAGCAGCAAAGACAATTCATTTTGTATTCATTACACAAACTAGCTAGAGACATTTTAAATTTCAATATCCGAAAATTTAATGAAAGAAATATTTTGGAAGCTGAACAATGGTTGAACGAGATTGGCTCGGAATATTAGATTTATTACTGACTGAGAAGCCAATAATCTCTGGAAATATTTCGAGAAGATAGACTTTATGGATAGAAATGCAAGAAGCTTGTTTGTCAAAAATCAATTATAGGAAAAATTTACGAGATAGCTCACGTGAAACAAGAACAAGGGAAAAACAGTTCGATCTATTGCAAAGGTTCTCAACCTGTGGTCTGCGGACCACTGATGAGAGTTAGGTGCTTCACGAACATGGCGCTAGAATTGTATGTTTGTTGTCTTTTAATATATTTTTTCAATAAACCCTAACTTTGTATAAAATTTATACGAAACAAAACTTTGTAGACAAATTTTATTTCTTTCTCAAATCTGAAAATTTACTTTTAATGCCTGTACATTTGTCTCCGATTTACTTCCTGAACAACCCAAAACCTACCCTACGTAGAGCCTTCACAGCAAAATAATCGTTTTCGGCTGGGGCTTGTCCTCAGACCACCTAATCACGAATGGCAATCCAGTGGTGGTCTGCCGCAGAGGCACATAATTTAGAAATGATACTTAAGTTTGAAAAGGTTGAGGTGTTCAATGCTGTATGATTTGTTACAATTAATTTCTTTCTATTGATATATTGTCTAAAATGCACAATAAATTCATGAAATAACAATTTTTTCCTTGTAACTATATCATATTTCGTGTGCTGTCAAATGTCTTGACCCATATCCAATCACAACTTCGACAAAAAATCGGTTAAAAGAAATTTTTTGTCGAAGTTGTGATTGGATAAGGGCCAAGAGTATTGAACAATGCATAAAATCAATAAGTCCACAACTTCAGACATGCTCGCAAGCTTATCAGAATATGATTTTGAGCTACTGTATTGAAAAGGAGATGATAATAGAAACTAGGGGGATTGTCTCGGATCAAAATGAACTTTTTTTCACAATGCAAAACAAAAGTTAGAAATATCAAAGAAGCAAAATCAAAACTGAGGTATTTAAACTGTTTACAAGGAAATGCAAATATTGTGGAGATCATCAAAAAAAAACAGAATAAAAAACATTTTTTTTAAAGAAATTAGAGAGCTATTGAAGAATGAGAAAGAAAAAGTGTCTGATGAAGTAAAACAACGGAAATATTATAAACGCACAAATTTATGTATAAAAGATGGAATGCTATTAAATATGGAGGGCAACAAAATATTGATAATAGCTCCAAAAATTTACGTTAACACATTCACACTAAATTGTGTCATTTAGATACTAAGGATATTTAGATATTAAAGATTTCTATTACTGGATGGTCAATTTCAAATTAAAGTTAATTTTTATTTTCATTATTTTTAAAAAATTAAATTATAAAACAAAATTTAAGGTTTGCTTATTTGTGTCAGTCTGTTTTTGAAATGTCATTGATGCGAGAATAGAAGCAGAAATTTAGTTTACAACAAGAACTTAGTTCACTATATGAAGGAGTTGCTGAAAGAACTATTAGGATAATGTAATGATTTTGCGCAATGATATTCTGAATATTCTAATATGTATGCGGGGAGGGCAAATCTATTACGTCATACGTGAGAAATCGTCGTGATTGTTCCCACATATTAAATTGTGGTAATTTAGGCAATCATTTATGATTGGCATCAAATAAACTTGTTGCCTTCGTAAATTAATGGATTTAGAAGCTATCGCGGCTTTATTAAAAATATCGATATCTTTCCGAAATATTCTGGAGAAGGAAATGTCATAAAATGGGCAGAAAAATTCGAACTGAAGACTCAGCTGTTGAAAGCCTCTAACTACCTGGATAAAATACTCCTATGTCTAGAAGATTCTGCTTTAGACATTTGGAGACATCAAGTAGAAACTGCAAGAAGCAGATATACTCATTCAAAGTTAGCCTTGGTAAAAGCCTCTGATTTAAGCCCGTAAACAGCATACGAGAATTTCAGGTCAAGGAAATGTAATACAGGTGAAACCGTCGATTATTATCTAGGTTTTCTAAAACGCTTGGGGAAGTTAGCTAGAATCGGTGACGACGGAATTGCAAAAGCTTTTGTCATTGGCCTTCTTGCCAGGGTTTCAAAAGCTTTACAGATCTCCGGAAATGATGGCTTAGAATCATCAATCGAGAAAGCTCAATTAATGCTGGAAAGTGAGATGCCACGTGACGCTCAGATTTGGAAAACTGAAGCTATGAGTGCCAAATGCAAGAGTCAGGAAAACTACAAAAGAAAGCTGTAAGCACCGGCAGCTTCCTCAAAAACAATTTTGTGCAAAGAGTAAAAATTATTCCAATAAAAATTCAGGGCAGCCAAGCCAATGCTTTGGTAAATTCGGACAGTTCCCAATAAATTCTTTATAAAAAATCTTATAGTGGTAACTTTATTTCGAGCAAGTGGATCGTCACAGTAGACGAGCGAAAGTTTAAAGTGCCAAAAGTCTTCGCCAGTTCATTTATATATTCAAGGAACTCTAACTGCCCTTTCATGCTTCGTGGTGAACGAACTTCCACTGGACATAGACATGATTATTGGCATGGACGCAGTAGTGAAAATGAGCGGAGTTCATATCAGCCAAAACTGTGTAACATTCGAAGGCTCAATATTGGTGGTAGCACCCGAGCTTTAAAATAACCACATCGATGACGATAATTTTGATGCAACATTTGGAGATGCTGCTTTTGGAGTTGCCAGATTTGGAGATGCCGTTATTGGAAATGCCGCTTTAGGAGTCTGCCTGGAAATTGATGAGAACATTGTTGAAGACGCATCGTGGTTAGGAAAGAAAAATGATCATCTGCACAATAACGTTGCCGAATTGTAGGCTGTTCTGCGTGATATCAATCTTGCAGTTAGATGGGGCCTTAAAAGTTTTTTTATTTTCACGAATTCCGCAACGGTTTTCAAATGGGTCTACAATGTTCTTTCAGCAAAGAGAAAAACCAACACCAGCAGTAACTCTGAGATGCTGATTAAGCGGCGACTTGGTATGATGAAACAGATGTAGGAGGAACTGGGTTTATATATGAGAATAGAATTTGTTAGATCAGAGAAAAATCCGGCCTATACTCTAACACGAGTATCCCACACTTAAATAAAAGTGCGCCCATCGCTCATTGCTGGAGCTTCTATATATCTAGTAACAAGAATACACAAGAAGCACTACATGGGTATTAATCGAACCCTGTATTTGGACAGGAAACTCGACCAATCGAAAACCTATGAAATGGTTAAAGACACTGTCAACTCTTGTAATACATGCAAAATGTTCGACCCTGCTCCAATAACGTGGGAAAATGGTGCATTGGAAGTAGAGGATGAGTGGTCTTGTATTGCCACCGGCGTCACTCACGTGAATGAGGATATTTATCTATCTATAGTAGACTGTGGACCAAGTAGATACTGCTTGTGGAAAAAACTTGCCCGTGACGATTCCGCGTCAGTATGTAGCGCACTAAACGTAGTATTCTCAGAGAAGGGTCCAGTGGAAGAAATCTTGACAGACAACTGGCTAGGTATTCGCTCTCTAGATTTCAAAAGCTTTGCTGACGCATGGAGCGTGAAGATAATATATTGCTGCTTCTACAGGTCAAAGTGTAAGGTATAATAGAAAGAAATCACAGAACTGTTAAACGAATAGTCGCGAGAACAAGCTGCGACCCAATAAAAGCAGTTTTATATTATAATATATCTCCAAATTGAGGTTTAAACTGTGCTCTCAAAATTAAATTTCGGTCGGAAATTAAGAGATTAAAAGTTGATATGATTCCTGATCGTTGTAAGGATCGCAAGGCTGGTCTATACGAGGTCGGTAGCCAAGTTTTTGTGAAACCACACCCTAACAATATAGAAGTTGATGGCACCCCAAGGCATATTAGTCACCTGCAACTGATTACCGAATCCCAATATGTTGCCGAAAATCTAGAAGCAGAGTACGAAAACGACCTTTCTCTCCAGTATTCAGTACTCTACCTGTCACAAGAGCCGGAAGAGTCCACAAAACCCCCGAGTGGCTGAAGGATATTGAAACTGATCCAAAGATCACGAGGGCGTGTAATTATGTTGCTCAATTATATTCTGAATATTCTAATATGTATGCGGGGAAGGTAAATCTATTAAGTCATATGTTGGAAATTAGTAGCGATTTTGAATTTTTGTTATAATAGTCAAAAATTAATGTCAACCATGATTTGAGGGGGGAAATGGGTTTGGGTAGGGTTAAAATTTCAATTTTTCGATATTAAAGACTCAAAACTGATATTTAAATGGTTAAAATATTAAAGACTGATATGATTTAAAGTCTGGTTTCTCGACTGAAAATTCAAGGGTAAGCTATACCTAAGTGTCAATAAACGGCAATAAATGAGGATAACGACGCATGGTAGTCAAATTAGTTAATTTCATTGGTTGATAGACGAAGCTAACTTATTTTTCCTTTAAGTTTTAGGTGAAAGTTTTAATACTTTAAAATGGTAAATCAAAATATCCACATACTTTTAAGAGATTTGATTTCAATTAATTGTAAGTTAAGTATGAAATAATAAAAAGGTGTGAACGATGAGCAATTTTGTAAATATATGGTTTTGAGTAGTTAGTTATTGACATAATTCTCTAGATCTAATTCCACGTTTTCTCAACTCAACACAATAACTTTTATTAATATCACAATTCACAAACTTTTGAACTCGACCAATTTAACTTTATTGATTTCACTTGATTCTAATGGCAGATCACCCTATGAATCTGATATTTTTCTGTCAAGTTCAGGGATTTTGTCACCAATTTAATTGATTTGTTTTTTACAATTGTTTTAATTAATTAGTTTCCAATTTTTTTAAAACTTTATTTAGGGAACCCCAATCAATGTACTACATTTGTGATCGTTTGTCATCCGCTCATATCAATTTTTAATTTTTAAAAATTTAAAAATTAATTTATACTCTTCATTTTATTTTTTGCTTTTTTATGACCTGTACATAATTCTGTGTTTCCGCCTTAATTTTATATTATCCCATTAATACTTAAAATATATATTTCATATCAACAGCTCGAAACAAATCGGTTTATGGAAATTTGCATTTCAAAATAAGTTTTTTATGTTGAATGCAGAGGGGTCTTATCCGATTTGCTTTATTCCCTCCATCAGAATGGGGCTATTTATGAATATTAAAATAAATCATTTTTGTTTAAATTAACGTATTAAAATTTTCTTTTTTTAATTTTTCATATAAGTTTTGTAAATACAATTTTCGCTTTTTAAATTGAGCATGTTTTTTATTTTTGTAAATAAAAAATCTGAAACATTTTTTAAGCAGCCATAGAATTCTTAGGACAAAAAATTGAAATTAAAATGAATGTATTTAAATGACTTATGTTAAATATCTTGAATGTTTTGAAGTTTTCTTTCTGATTCCAATGAAACCACTCCCCCACCTGTTCTTTGGCGCCAAATAATTCAATTAACCTGATATCCATAGAGGAAATAATTCTGCCTCACAATCAATTTAGTCGAAAATATTTTTAATTGAATTAGAAAAGCTGTCAAGAAATTCAGTGAAATGTAACAAAATTGGAATATGATTCAAACAAAAGAGACTAGAAATTACTAAGAAAACAATTCCGTGACGAGACAGTCAAGGTAGCTGGAAATCTCAATTATTCAAAGAAATCTCAATCTTTCGTGCAAATGACGAAAAATTGTGACAAATCTCTTGATAATCGAATTGTCAGTGGTCAGAAAGAAGGGCTGAATTATAAAAGTTAGAAAATTCTGTTGTGAAATCAAGTAAAAATTTAATTTATCTGAAAATATTTTTCACTCTGGAAAATCTCAAAATTTTTCCCAAGATTCTATCGAATATGCAATAAAAAATAAAAATTTTACCAAGATTTACAAAAAAATTCCTAACAATTTTGTTTTTTTATTTATTACTCATAATAATGATAGTAATTAAATGTCAATAGAAAATAAATTAAATTAAAAATAAATCTCAAACCAATTAAGAAGGAAATATTTGTGTTTTTAAGTAATTTAAGGGCAAGATAAATAATTTGATACAAAATTAATCAGAATTCTAAAACCAGATAATGACAAAAAACGTTGCCCGTGGAAATCTGAAGAGGATTTAGGCTCTACAACACGGGGAAATACTAGGGAGACTTTTCCTGCCTCTCAGAAACATGATTAATTTGTTCTGAATCGGAATATGAATTTCCTGCATCTAGATTTTTACACGTTTTGTTTTCTTTTTTGGTATAATTATCGACTGACCTTCATTTCTTTGAGTAATTTTTGGTTGTCTCCAACTAATTTCCGTCTATTTTACTTTCTTTCTTAGTGAAATAGGATTAATATTGACTTGTCAAAGTTGAAGGAATTGTAATAAAGTTTAGTAAACTTCTTTGTTGCTGACTTGCGATTCGTGTCTTTTTATTTTTGGTAGTCAGGTTCATATTACCTTCTAGCCACATTCATTTTATGAATAAAAATATGACAAAAATTAAATTCAAAAATCTTACATACAATATATATCTATAGAATAAAGTACTAGGAGATTAGCGATTTTCATACAACAAGTTATTATCATATTCAAAATTAATTATAACAAAGTCCGAGGTCATCCCTACCGTGGCCCTCTCAGCCTTAGAGACACTACTGACGCACGTAACTCAAACATCCGTTTTACTATATATTTAAACAAACTCACTTTAATTTTCAAATATGATATTAAAAACTAAAGATATAATCCATTAAACAAATAAATTTTAAAATAATAATAATAATAATCATAATAATAATAATAATAAAAATAATAAAAATAATAATAATAATAATAATAATAATAATAATAATAATAATAATAATAATAATAATAATAATAATAATAATAATAATAATAATAATAATAATAATAATAATAATAATAATATATTGTAATTCAAAATATTAATTGCCGTTTATTGTACAAAATTATTTTTTACCAAAAAGGCTTAAAGAAATTGTTTTCTAGGACAAATAAATTAGGATATTCTTTTAAGCAAATACTTTTTTCTATTTTATAATAAATTTTAATAGTTGCACTATTATTGTGAGAAAAACCTTAATTTCAGAAAACAATATGTACGAAGAAAATGATAAGGATTTAAAATATTGACAGAATATTATCGGAATTTTATTAAAGATTAGAAAATTAAAATATAATGAAGAGTGGTAAGATGGATTTAACAAGATTTTTACAGATGAGCCTAATGAAAGTATCGGGTGTCGTTGTTACAGATCAAAAGCGATGGAGAGAAAGAAATTATTAATGGATCACAAACAATGACTAAAAGTCAAAGGAAGCCTTCTATCATAAAAAAGAGATCTAGCAATTTATACAATCGACCCAAATTACAAATATCATCTGATCAGTAAGAACAGATCAGCAAGATTGGACTTGCCTAAATACTTTACAATAATATGTGCGGAAACTGAGCTTACAACAATGCCTTTTACATTTTTGCTTGTCTTTTATAAAGTATTAATTTTTCTGAATTTTTAAATAAATTCCCATTCTCAACTATGTGAAGAAATTTTGAATGAAAAAATATTCCATATTGTATAAAAATACGAGAGGATTGAAATCAATGAAAATATGGAGAATAAAGGAAGTCCAGAATAATTTTTTAAAGAAAAATAATTTAAAATTCAATTAATTTTTTTTTTCAATCTTCTGAATATTTCGAAATCCAGCTGGTAATGAATATTAGAAATTGAAGTTTTTAAAATTATTCTGTTAATGAAAATCTGACATAAATTGCCGTTGCCATGGCAGCGAATTCGACTGCGTCAGTATTCGAATGGATTCTACAGCATAATTAAAGTCAAAATCGATTATCAGAGTTCTAGAAAATTTCTGCTTGTTTCTATTCTAAATTTAGATGATTTACAGTGCTAGCAAAATTTTCACAAGAATTTTTTAAAAAAATAGACGAGTTAATTTTGATAAATGCAATAGTTTTAATTAATCAATATTTTTTTATAAAAATTCGCTGGAAAGGATAAATCCGTTCCTAGATTGTTTAAAATAATAAATTTAAAGCAGACATTTATAAACCGAAAATGGTTTTATATTATGTTCTAAAATAATCAACAATAAAATAATTTAAAATATAAATAATAATGATATAAATAATACTATAATAATAATAATAATAATAATAATATAATAATAATAATAATAATAATAAAATAATAATAATAATATAATAATAATAATAATATAATAATAATAATAATAATAATAATAATAATAATAATAATAATAATAATAATAATAATAATAATAATAATAATAATAATAATAATAATAATAATAATAATAATAATAATAATAATAATAATAATAATAATAATAATAATAATAATAATAATAATAATAACAATAACAGGCTTAAGGAATTTTTTTCCTCGGACAGATAAATTGGGAAATTCTTTTAGCAAATTCTTTTTTCTGTTTTATCCAATTTTTTGTCTTATTGCGATTAATGTATATGTTTTTGCAAATTTCCCATTTCTAATCGTCTGGTAATTAATTGTACCGTATTATAAATATGCATTAATTACAGATATTTTATTAGAAAAATATTTTTTATAGTTTCCACAATTTTTAAATTTGACTTTCTTATTTTTTGTCTTAATTGTGAATAATCTTTTACATAAAGATTTTATAAATTTAAAGTTATATTTTACATATTGTTTTATAATATATTTATTACATTTATATAATATTAAATCTAATTATCGAAAGCATTATGGCCTACTTATAAAAATAATAGAAATGAACGAAATATGTTTCGAGTAAATTATCCTCATTATCAGTCGGCCATCATAATATTTTTCAGATGCAGAAAGTGGAGAATGGAGTCTGTTTTACGGATTCTTATTGACTTACTCTTTGCTAGTCATCAAGAAACATCTTGACATGTTGACAGACCTATAGGAACCTACAGGACTTATATTTGGCAGTCAAAAGGGGTCACTGTTCTCAAGCTGACCGACTGAACTGGGGAACCGACAGAGGCCAAATTTCTCGTGGATTTTTCCAATGATCTTTCTTACTTTCCACATTAAACGAGAGCTGATTTCGTGCAGATAATATTTGTTTTCTTTCAAAAGCTATAAAAGCAACTGACAACAAAATAAGTTTCCAGTTGGTCGGAGCGCGGAAATAACGAGTCGAAGGAAACGAGTGAATAGTAGTAAATCGATAAAGTTAATCAGATTTCAGTTGAATTTACATCGTGATACCCTTAGGATGTATACGATAAATAAAATTATTGTGTATCGTGGTGAATATTTGTCAATAAAGATTTCTTTGTTGGGATTTTTGTCTTATTGATTATTGAACACGAGGAATCGGATCGAGAGACCTATTCATCAACGAATATTTAATATCCCAACAATTAAATGAGCCTGACGTGATCTGAATCGTCAGTGAGAAGCATCTAAAGAGCAACCAAAGCTTTGTGAAAACTGTAGTATATTAAGAAAGAGAAATCCAAATTTTGAAAAGTGTTAATATCAGACGTTTTAAATTGGAAAATAAACGAGAACCGTACAATTTACTAAGTAAGCAACAAAAGGAGATTACTATAAGCAGCAATAATTCAACGACGTCAACAACTACAGCACCAATAGTTTCAACATCAGCAGTGAGCGTCAGAGATACAAATGATTATGCAAGTTGTCAAAAGTTACCAATTAAACCAGTACGGAGGATATCCTGTAGAATTCGCTGACTTCATGGGCGAATATTATATGTATGCAACGGCCTACGGATGCACTCAAGTGGTGATGGTACAGCGATTGCCACTCTATCTCAAAGGAGCAGCACGAGAGGCATGGTAGCAGTTGGACAAAAGGAACATTGGAAATGACTGGTCAAAATTAAAAGACGAACTTGCAAATAAATTAATCAGTGGTGATATAAAGCGGATAATGAGACAAAAAGTTTACAACAGAGTTCAAAATCAGACGAATCGGTAAGTGAATTTGCTCATTACTTAACAACACTTGCAGATAAAGCGTTTGAAGTCAAACAGGAACAACCAGATACTGTAAAACAAATCAGAGAGTTGCTACAAGACCAATTTCTAATGGGCGTTGACAAGGAGATCCGAAAAACTCTATGCTACTTAGATTTCAATAATTTCGATGAATTAGTGAAAAACGCAATGCGAATCGAATTAAATCTAAAGATGACCGAAAAAAAGCGCAATCTTTTGCAGTGATTTCTGAAAAACGAGACAGGTCATCTTCTTCTCTATTATTGCCAACCAGCTCATTCAACAAAGTTATAAAAAATTTAGTTTCTGGCATTTTATAAAACTTTTTGTGAGTGTAAGCTTATTTATACTATATTGGACCAATCAGAATCACGCATGAAAATTGCATTTAAGTTGCAATGTTAAGAAAATATGTAAAAATATATAATGGAAATGACAATGATGATTTGTTGCCACTGTTAATCGGGTGTTGAACTTCTTTCAATTTGTTAACCGGGTGTTGAACTTCTTTCATTATACGATTGAACTGATCAGTTGTTTTATTAGAATAAAATTTTATACTATATTGAACTTGATTCATCATTTTTTCATTAAGTTTACGATTTTCATTCAATTCTAACATTGATTTTCTTAATTCATTTTTGATAATACCTATGGTCCGATTTAGATGTAGGATATCCTCATATATTGCGTTCTGAGCTCTTTTTAAAGTCTCATATGTGAGTTCAAATCGAATTTCTAAATTACTCATTCTTTCGGATAATCTTTTGACTGGAGTTTTCAAATATCTAGGCCTATCTATCATATACAAAATATCCATCAACATGGCTGTATCAGGACATACGCATCTTTGAATTTTTACCTTGAACGGTTACAACAATTGAGTTAGCCATATTAAAAACACTAAAAACTAATATTATTATTAAAATTTCTTTAATCATTTTCAAATCTATATAAATTAATATTTATTGTTTATAGCTAAAGGTTTGTGTGTGTTTAACTTCTCATTGGTTTAAATTAGTATAAAAGTAATTGTTATTTCAATTTTTATCATTATAATGGATGTTATTGTATCGAGCGCAGTTTAATCGATGAACGAAATTGAACATTATGATAATTTATTATTATTAGTTTTTACTTGTTTTGTAGATGATTATTTTAAAATTTATCAAAGAACGTCTGGCATTCTATTATCTAGATATACATGAAATATTGAAAGATAAGCCAACATCATTAATTCCAAACTTGGTCTTTAATTATACATCAATATGGATATTTTCCGTAATCGATGAGTTCCTATGGGACGTCAAGCAAAATAAAATGTCAAAAGATATGGAATCTGAATATCCATGTGGTGATGGATGTCATTGCTGCGCTGCCCGATATCTAAAGTATGTGGAATGGGCTTTGAATACAGCTCTTCGACAATATTACTATAGTCGAATTATTTCTTTTTAATAAAAGTTTTTGTTGTATATGACTTTGTTTTTATTATATATTAATTATAGTATAATACTAATAATAATAATAATAATAAAATTAATAAATAAAAAATTATAACAATAACAATAATAATAATACAACAATAATAATAATAAATAAAAACTTGTAACAAAAATAATAATATTAATAAAAATTAAAAAATATTAATAATTAAAACACTACTTATAAAAATAAGTAGTAATTTTAAATTTTAAAAAAAGAATGACTTTGAGAAATTTTGTATGACCTTTAAAAAATATGATCACTCATCCAATGACCTTGAATGAGTCATGGTCTTTGTTTAAATGACCTTGAAAAATTATTATGAGTCATCCAATGACCTTGAATGAGCTATGGTCTTTGTTTAAATGATATTGGAAATTTTTGATGACTCATTGTCTTTGTTTCAATGACCTTGAATGAGTCATTGTCTTTGTCTCAAAAAAACTGTACTTTTGTACTTAGAAAAATCTTCTACTGGGAGGAGCTGCTGGATGTGACATTTGCTGGATTTGACACATCCCACTACTATCAGAACTGTCAGACCATCGCCCAAGTTAAGAAATAAATTTGACTTCAATATGTTGGGTTATTATTATTGAAAGTCGGTTTCCTCTGACTCCTCGTGTTCTTTTTGAATCAAATAAGCAAACCTAACACAGAATAATTTTATTTGCACTTTATCACAGTTACAACTCAATCTGTTGTTTTTCAATATTTGTAATCACAATTTCACTAATTTATTTGCACCTTTTAACCACCTTATGACTCTGATTATCTTAGGGTAGGTTGTCCAAGGGAGAACCACCCTTTCTGATAGATAACTTTGACTTTACTTGGATTTAGATTCCTCCACTAACCTAGTTACTGCTCTTTTACGTCGATCCACTCTGGTTAATAATGTCTGCCCCTTCGTGTCTGGTTAATAATGACTGTCCTTTTGTGTTTTTCCCTTTTTCTTTTATACTCCTGCTCAGACTGTTTTCCGACGCTTGTCAACAACATTTTCTACATTATTAAATTATTAACCATAATTACTTTCCAAACCGACATTTGTCAACAACGTTTGGTGCATTACTAAATTACTAATTATGAAATAATTACCTCTCCGTAACTCAGTGGCGCCCATTTAATGTTGTTTAGGCCAATTTACCCTGCTATATTATTCCGTCTATACGCCGGGTTTTCCTCATCTCTCGGGTTTTCCACATCTCTCAGGTTTCCCATTGCCTCGGGCTTCCCATTAGTAATTAATTTTTCTTAATTAATTTCCTTTTTTATCCTATATTAGTTTCTAGGGACCCTTCACTAAATTTTTATTATTATTTCTGGACTCGTCTCTCAATTTGACGTTCAACCATACCAATTTCCCCGGATCAATATTACTTTCGAATTTTTATAAATTTTTAATTAATATTGCACTTTTATCATTTTGGTGTTTTATCGATTTTACTGTGCTTTTTCGTATACTTCAACAAATAGAGCTATAGCTAATGTTCAAAATTCAAACAATGGAAAGACAATTCAATGGGATATTTATCGAAAGATGGGACATTATGCCAATCAGTGTTCGTACAAAGATAGCACCCAGGAAAGTCCAAAATGGGTGAAGCCAGGTTAAGTGAAAGGCTATAATGAGCGGAACTACCGAAAGCCGAGCTACAATATCCAACGAGGAACTGATAATCTGCAATGTTTCAATTGTGGAAGAAGAGGGCATATTTCGAGAAATTGTCAATCAAAATCTAGATCTCCATCAACATTTCCATTGCCACAAAGAGATAAAGTAAACCTAAACGGTCAAGTGCAATGCTATTCGTGTAAAAGTTATGAAAATATGGCAAGATCGCGCCCAAAAAATACTGAAAGATTTCAAAAACCAATTCTAAAAAACGTCTATTAGATTTCAAGGGGATGCTTCATCAATGAGCAATATGACCTATGTACAAGATGACGATTATAAAGAGAAAATGGAAAATAAGCTGAGAAATATGAGTCGAAAATTAAATTTGCTAATGTCTAAATTTGAGTCTGACGACGAGCTTGAAGGCCATATGATATCCGAAACACCTATAGAATTTCCAGGAACGGAAAGCGACAGTAATTCAATAAAGGATAAATGTTGAGGCTGCAATGTTGATCATGAGAATAGAAAAGTTGTTGGAAAACAGAGATATTAACGCTCCAAAATTAATGCAAGGAATGCAAAAGCTATGCGAGATGTCGTTGAGTATTAGAAAACTTAAAACAGTGATTAAATTGTGCGCCGATTGGTATGAATTGGATCCTCCGGTGAAGGACGAGATCGAACTTTTGGTAGAGAATTTCGAGCAAAAGAATGGTTAGATTTTATTTTTATTGATATTTTAGATAAAGACAATGAATTTTAAAAATGTGTACGTTGTGCAGCATAAGGCAGAGTAAAAGATTTAAAACAAGAATTGCAACAAGAAATAAAAGGGACAATGATTGAGTTAGAATTTAAAAGGAGATATTTAAAAGACGATGAATTTTTAGTTGATTGTGGATTAATTTAAGGTGTTTTAAATGAGTTAAAAATGATGATTATAACTAGCGTGTCAGAAGATATGAGAGACAATGCAAGAAGAATTATAAATGATTTTACAGATGCGTTGTTAATAGGTGATGAAGATAAGATTAATGAAGAAATAGTTGTAATTAATAATTCTGAATTCAAGGTAGAAAATAAAATAAAAATTGTTGATTGTATACGACCATACTTATATGAAAAAACTAGGTGTAGTGAAAAGTTGAAAAAGATGTTACGAAAAATGGGCCACGACCTCAGAGAGGCAAGATTAGAAATTGAACCGTTGGAAATTCCACTAGAATTTGAAGGTTATAGAGACATAGAGTATACTCAGGAACATTAGTGTGAAAAAGTTTCGAAATTGAGAAAACGAGCTGTTGAAGTTATGGGTAGTGATGAAATTATAATATTAAAATATAAAGGAGAGGAACTTGATGATGACGAATGTTTATTTATGAACTAAATAAGGACGGATATTTAAGTACAAGAGTGAACTTCGTGAATCATATAATCGCGTCAAAGAAATGTAGCACAAGTATAAATAGTCGGTATATGGAAAATGAGATGGACAAAAAGAAAAAGGCAGTTAAAAATGAGGAACATAAGGAAACAGAAATTGATGAGATAAGAGAGGTAACAATGTTAGACGAATTATAAGTTAATGAGGTCGTTAAAATAAAGGAATTACGTGTAGTTAACGAAAACGATGAATCAAGGATTGTTGATGAAGTTAGAAATAAATTGGAAATAAGTAAAAGTGAAGTTGAAAATGAAGTAGAAATAGAGAAACTTGAGGTTGTAGACGAATTAACAATGAGAGAGGTTGATAAAGTTAATGAAAATGAAGTAGAAAAAGGCAAAGATTTAAAGGAAATTAAAGTAAATTGGGTAAAATTAGTCATAAGGGAAAATGAGATTGACATTACGAGAAATCTAAATAAAAGGTTAATGAAAATATTGTATCCAACGTTCGAATTTGAAGCAGAAATAAAAGATTATTTAAAGGAAATTAGTGAAATTTTGAGAGGTCGACTTTTAGAAGTAGTACAAAAATATTGTGAATCAGATGATTTTTGTGATATGAAAGTGATTGAAAAGTTAATTAAATGTGGAATAAACAGAGAATCGGTAGTAAACGGGTTAAAATTTATCGTTTTGGAAGTGGGAACGCATGCTTATATGAAACCAGATGAAATAGAAAATTTGATAAATAAAGCAGCTCAGATATTGAATAAAAGTTTTGGAAACTGAATTAAAGATAATGGAGGCTGGGAAAATTTGGTATCGTCATGTAAAATAGAAAAAGAGAATGAAGAGATGTATAGTCCTCAGCAGAGAAGGCTGAATAGAAAAGTGAATACTGAAATGAGAAAAATAATGATATTTCCATGGGTAATGTTGATGTTTATTATTTTATGTGGGGTGTTCACCCAAACCGCTTCGTTGGTAGCATATGACTGTTCTCAAACTGAAATGGGAAAAATTTATTCAGTAGTAGACATGGCTGATTGTTCGGAGGCGTATCCCATTAATTTAAAAATTAATGATGTTAAATATCATGTGTATCAGGAATCAGATCTGAGACAAGCAAGTGTTCGGGAATGTCTGGTAAAAAGGACAACATTTATATTTTATTGTGGGAAATGGAGCCATGCGTCATTATTAAAAATGCAGGCCATTCCGAGACCTGTTGAAGTAATTCCGGAAAATTGTATAACGGCATTCCAAACAGGTGAATTGAAAATCAGTTCTGAAATCAAATTAAAAGCAAAGTTAAATCATATGATTAGAGAAACAATTGTAGTTAAAGGAGCTTTAAATGCAGATGGTGATTGCGAAGGTGAACCGCACAAATTGAATGGTAGAATTATTGATAAAATAGTCGCAGTGGAAGAGTATTTAACGGAATTGAGAAAATTCCAAGGTATGTTTGATGATGACACAGGGAAATTGCAAACGCATCCATTTTTTAATATGAAGCAGTCTAGCTGTCAAACAGGTGAGTCAATTCTAGTGTATGACGTAAAAACAAATGTATATAATTCGGCGTATTTGAAAACAATGATTTTTAAAGAATTATTTGGTGAAAAATTCAGAGAAAGACCAGATTGATTGAATTTAAATACCAGATAACACGGAAAGGTGAGAGTGACTCCGTCTAGAATTAGAATGAGGACACCTGTATGTTAATGTACTAAGAATGGAATTCGAATTAGAAAAATGTCACTTCACTAAGATATGCGATTTATTAGAAAGAATCACAACAAATGTGGTCAATAGTATATGAAACAATTATTAAAGGTGTATATCTATCAAAGAAAACAATTGAAGATGCAAAAACTAGAATCCATACGGAAGATATTAAGCTAACTCTGTATTTTAATAATAAAATGGATTATTTATTCCATCACAGCTAAGAGGTTATGGAAAATATTTATCGCGAGATGATATTAAATGATTGTAACTAAATAAAGAGATATTACGTAATTGTTTAGCAATGACTATTACTAATCCGAATCTAGTTGCACCTATGCTAATATTGGAGAATGGAGTGTTTGCCAGAATAATGGGGGAGGCTCTATACATTTATAGATGTAAAGAGATGATTATAAAAATTACGAAATGTGATAAGTGCACAAACGAACTACCGGTCACTGTAGGTGATAAATTGAGATTTATTGGAGCCAGTTACTAGAATATTTATTGGAGCAAACAACGCGAAACCGATAAATATATTACAATGTAATCGATTATTAATCAGATCTCGATCAGTTAAGATTCGACATTAGATTATAAGCTGAGTATTAGTAAATTTACGTCGTTGAATAAAATGTCACAAACAGGTTATATTCAAGCGATGAATGATGAGGCGCAAAGAAATTATTATTCCTTCGAAAAAACGCGTCATTTCAAAATGGAGATACAATATTGCCTAATGAACAAGGCAAATAAATTTTGATTATTTACTGACACGATCATTATAAAAAGCTACATGTAATACAATGAAAAGATTTGGGCAATTTATGTTTTGGGCAAGCTTGTGCTGGATTAATTGGTAAATATGTAATTGCAGTAACATTGAAACTAATACAATCTCAAATATTGTCGACGCATAGAATATAGACAATTTCGGGTGGTCATGGAAATTAATTATTGGATGTGAACCATTTTTAGCTAGATTTTTTATCACGGATCACCATTATAAAGAAATAAAAAATGTGAAAAGCGATTCAACAATGACCGAAGAAGTGAAGACTCACAACTAGATTCAATAACCGAAAATAAGAATGAGAACAGTAATAGTGGAGACAACAAATTATCGTTTTTAAATAAAAAAATAATTAGCACTCATAGAGTTGAACCTGAATCTAGATTTTTGCTAGAACCAATGCCAAAACATATTGGGATAGACACGCTGACTAGATGACACATTTCAGATACAATAACAGCAACAGCTCCAGTTTATCCAAGACTCAAGCTAAAAGAAATGAAACTGCTTAGTAATTTTAAGCTTGAACCAGAAAAGGTTGAGCCGTCGAGTGCTTAGATTGAAAGGAAAAACAGGCTAAGTTTACCATGTAATTATGTGCTTATACAACATCCAAAGTTAGAAAACAACCCCGTATATTTGTGCAATTAAACAAGCGTAAAGTGGAGCTCTACTAGACTCAGGTTCTAGTAATACAATGATATCCACCAAAGTATTAACAATCAGAAAGAGAATGAGAATAAAAGATACTAATGAAATGGTAACATCAATGTAGAGGAATCACTTAAAAATATTGGGTAAACTTGAATGTAAAATATTGATTGGCAATAGAGAAATAACTCACCATGTGCTGGTTATGAAAAATTGCCCGACAAAATTACTAATCGGTATGGATGTGATGGAACAATGAGATGGAGTCTCGTTAGATTTAGCTACAGGGAATCTAACTAACAGTAGTACAAATGAAATTGTGCACAAAACCGGAGAAGTATTTTTAAATCATACTTTAGAAGTTCCTGCAAATTCAGAGGTAATTTATTAAGTCAATGTGGCGAGTGTGCCAGATGAGGAATATATATTTGAACCGAGTCAAACATTAATAGAGAAATACAATACACTAATGTGTGATGAAGTAGTAAAAGTACAGGACCAATTAATCCCAGTGAAAATAGTCAATTGTGATAACAAACCAGTTCAGTTAAAACCAAAGACAAAATTGGGAAAGGTATTGAAAATGAAAAACTAAGAAAGGCGAAAATTGCCTAGAAATATAAAGATCTATAAAGAACCGCGAGTCAACAGTACCGATTTAACGGAAAGTCAAAGACTAAGATTTATGGAATTACTGCATAAATATCGAGAAGTATTTGCAAGGCACGAATACGATTTGGGTTTAACTCAAATCATTGAGCACAAAATTCCTTTACTGGACGAAACACCAATAAAATTGAGACCATACAGAATACCATATGTACCTCAAGAGGAGAGTAACATGCAAATCAAAGCAATGAAAGATTTCGGATTGATATGAAATAGTTCATCACCATTTTCATCATCGATTGTGGTCGTTAAAAAGAAAGATGGCGAATTGTGTGGATTATAGAAAGTTAAATCAGGTAACAAGAAAAGATACGTACCCAATCCCAGTCCCGTAGGAAATGTTTGATCAAATTGGAGATGCAAATTTGTTTACGGTTATTGATTTAAATCAATTTAGAGTGAAAGAGGAAGATAAACGAAAAACTGCTTTTTCAGATAGCAAAGGACTCCATGAATTTAACGTATTACCATTTGGGTTAACGGAAGCACCAGCCACATTTCAGCGAGGTATGAATTTCATTCTACGAGACTTGCCACACGCACTGGTATATATTGACGATATTATCGTATTTTCAACGTGTTTCGACGAACATCTAATATAACTCGAAGTAGTATTTAAAAGACTGAGAAAAGCCAATCTAAAAATAAAACCCTCAAAATGTGAGTGGGGGAAATCGGAAGTTGTTATGTGTGACATATTATTTATCGTAAAGGATTGTAGCCCAACCCAGATAATGTAATAAAAATCAGAGATTACCCTGTCCCAAAGAATATTGATCAAATCAGACAATTTCTGGAATTGGCAAGCTATTACCGAAAATTTATTAAAGATTTTTCTCATATTGCACAACCTCTTAACGTGCTACTGAAGAAACAAAGTAAATCTGTATGGAAAAAGTCCCAACAAGAAGCATTTGATGTATTGAAATAGAGTCTGACAATGCAGCCAATTTTGAGATGCCAGATTTTAAAAAGCCTTTTATCGTCATGACGATGCCAGTAATTTTGTATAGGATGCAGTTTTAGTGCAAGTTGAAGGCGAAAAAGATCACGTGATTGCTTATGCCAGTAGAACATTGAAACCTCATGAAAAGAATTACTCTACAATAGAAAAAGAAACGTAAGCGTTAGTATATGGCATGACTACATTTCGAAAATATTTAGTTGGGAGAAATTTTATAGTGTTGACAGATCATAATCCATTGCAGTGGCTCATGAACCATAGAGATTCGGCGAGAAAATTAATAAGATGGTCTTTAGCCTTACAAGAATACAATTTTGAAATTAAATATCGGACAGGAAAAGCTAATGCAAACGCGGATACCATGTCACGTATTCCAGTTGAGGAAGAAACAAAGTGCAAAAATACAATATTCACTGTAATGAGAGCGGTATGTAATATGAAAGAACAGCAAGCTAATCAAGAAAAAGACGAGGAAATAAATCAATTACGGAAGCATGCGGTTAAAATCAGAAAAGGGAGTGATTGGAAGTATATGGTGTAAGAGAACCATAAATATGTCATTCATGAAGAACTGCTCAAATGTGTAAAAAAGGTAACTTATTAATAGTAGTACCGACGAAAAATCGAGAAACATTGTTATTGGCATATCACGATGGAGCGCTTGGTGGACATCTATCGTCCAGAAAAACATATTCAAGACTGAGATTAAAATATTATTGGGAAACAATGGAACGAGATGAAAAGCAGTGGTACAGTACTTGCAAAATAAGTCTAACTCGTAGAAATACGAGAAAGTAAATCAAGGTTCCCTTGAAACCAATGCCAATTCCGTCGGCACCAATGGAAATGAGAACAATGGATATCGTCGGACCATTGCCAGAAACAATAAATGGGAATAAATATATTGTAGTCTTCTGTGATTATTTAACAAAATGACCGGAAGCTTACGCAATGCAAAATCAGAAAGCAGAAACAGTTGCTAGAATATTTGTTGAGAATATTATTTTCAGATATGGCTCACCAAAGAAATTATTAACTGATCAAGGTACAAATTTTCAGAGCGATCTAGTTAAATCAATTACGGAATTATTTGGGATTTTAAAACTTAGTACGTCACCGTATCACCTGCAAACAGAAGGACTAGTCGAGAGGTTTAATGGTACCTTAATTAGTATGATATCGTCCTATGTAAATCGAAACCAAAAGGATTGGGAGCTATTTATAAAACCATGTCTGTTCGCATACAGAAATTCAATAAAAGAAAGTACTGGAGAAAAATCGTTTTATCTGATGTATCTGAGACGAAATAACATGCCTATTAATTTGGAATATCAACCTCCAGTCACACAATATATGGAAGTTCCAGACTATAAAGCTGTGATGCAAGAGAGACTGCAATCAGTGTGGAAACAAGCAGGACTCAAAATCAAATACAATCAGGAGAGTTACAAAGATCAGTATGATAAGCGAGAGCATGAACATGGCATAAAAGTGGGAGATTTAGTATATTTGAACAAACCCGAACCAACAAAAGGACTGTCAACAAAATTACAAAGACCATTCAATGGACCGTATACTGTATGTGATACAACAGAAACCAACTTAAAGTTACAACCGATCAGAAACAAAAAGGCAGAAACAATAGTGGTGCATGCTAATCGTTGTAAAAAGATTCAATCAGAGGGTGGAGGGAAATATTCGTTGAGATCAAAGCAAGATAAAATAAATTGTGGGCCGAATATTAAACATAAAGTATTGTTCGTGACATTAATAATATCTAATCTATTCTGTTCAAACGAGGTATGCCAAGGTATGCCAAAACGGAGATTGACGTGCTTGAAAATATTCATACATATTCAACTCTTACTCAAATTGTATGGTTATATCTTTGTAAAGAATCAGAGGAAATCGAAATTGATAATCTTGTGAGTTATTTTGCACATTATTGACGGAAAAATCGAGATCTTAGATGAAAGATGGAAAATATGGAATGAAGCACAAAGATTTACATCGTGGACAATTTCAGAGGAACTGTGGCAGATGAGAATTAGAGCAGCATAAGACAAAGTCACAATAGTAGTAAGAGTGAAGATCCCGAATGCAATAAACGAGGTCCCAAAGAATGAACCCATAACCGAGGAACCAGGATTCTTATCAATCAACGATGAAATACTGCGGCAGAAACACTGATTTCTGAGAAAAGATATGATCCTCGGCGAAATACGTCAAAGAATTTTATTCATCGATGCCAAAATATGGCACTTCAAAAACAGGCAAGATGATTCCACTATCAATTGCCATTATAAATTATGATGGAAGGGTATTGAAGGACGTCTACATCACAACAAGGATGAGGATCCAACACTATGTATCATTCTGCCATGGCATTAATTAAGCAGCATCCAGAAATCAACTGGATTGATATACGGAAATTGCGGGAGATCCAGAAATTAACAGTTGGGAAGATATTAGTAGGGCATAACTTACATGCAGAACTGCAATATTTAAAAATTTTGGTATGAAAATTATATGGCATTAAGGATCTCGCTGCAGCATTAATTTTCGAAAAAATGGAAATATCAAAGAAAGGACAATGGTTTAAACTCCAAACGTTGGCAGAAGAAATATGTAGGGAAAAACGCAAACAGGATTCCACTCAGCAAAGGAAGATGCAAAATGTATTTGACGGATATACAAAACAATTGAAAATCAATGGGAGGATCTTGTAAAATGGCCACAAAAAGTAATTTCCAAAAAATATTCATTGACTGAATATGAATCAAGAGGTCAAGAAAGTAATAGTCAACTAGAATGCGAGTAAGATGGAGTAATGCAAATTGAGGTGACAATACAATATCAGATGGCAACACAATCTTCAATGGGTATGACGGAAGAGATTTGAGTGTTTTTCCTACCAATGGTAGAACATAGAGCGGAAACGAAAATAGAACCAGTACCGTTCAATAAATGCAAACCAATACTAAAAAGGAAAGCTCCAGTGAAACAGCAACAGCCAGTACCGACATGGCTACCTTAATTGGACAAGACGAAATAATATACAATTGGAGGAAATATACTAGGAAGGAAATCATATTTAGATATGAGTGTGGAACGGACACATTGGAAATAAAACTGAATCGGAATATTAATTGAAAATATATATATGTATTTATAAATAAATAATTAAAGTCTTTGATTGTCTTTTCCAGACCGAAAATGCCATGGGAGTACCCCAAAAATTATTAAATTAAATATCTTTTTAACACCAAAATCCCAATTTCATTAAATTCTGAAATAATGCAATATCTTTAAAAAATTAATTAAAAGCAAAGCACATAAATAAAATAAAATGATATTATTATCAAATAATTATTCGAATAATTATCACTAGTATAATCAAATCAATAAAAACTCATCGAATTAGGGCATAAAGGGAAATGAATAAACCTGAAACACATGAAGTAATAATAAAATAATGTGGATCAATATAATGGAACCTCTATTTCATAAAGATAAGAGAGCAATAAAAATAAAATATTCATTGCATTAATGCATAGTGTGCGAGTAGCACAATGAGGTACAACCAACCTCTGAAAACCGGAGCTTGGCTGCCCTGAATAGTCTCATAATTAAACGGCAGTAAAGATAGCTAATTCCAAATATTATAAATAAAATTATTGCTAAATGTATAAAAATTGTTAATCATTAATATTATCAATTCCAAATATTATACTTAAATTATTACTATATATAATCATAATTGGTATTATTATTATTATCATGGTCATTATTATTATTATTATTATTATTATTATTATTATTATTATTACTATTATTATTATTA
The DNA here is from genome assembly GCA_022537955.1 of Schmidtea mediterranea. Taxonomy (NCBI): domain Eukaryota; kingdom Metazoa; phylum Platyhelminthes; order Tricladida; family Dugesiidae; genus Schmidtea; species Schmidtea mediterranea. Next base: position 131,641,861 of record CM039680.1, read on the forward strand.
TTATTATTATTATTAAATAATTATCAAATGCTATTGCACTGATTTTCCTCTATTTTTTTGGATCGAGCACATCAAATTTTAAAAAATCTATTATTTTTATAATAACATTTTTCTTCAATAAATAGATATCTAAATACATGCTAAACAAGCTCCACAAACAAAAACTAATAATTCACATTTAGCCGATTTATTAAAAATAATTATAGTAAATATAGATTATTTTTATAAAAAAAATTTATTCGGCCATTCATTTGTTCACAATTTAATTAAAAATATTTTCTGGAATTTAATGTCTGTGTTGAGGTCTGTAAATTAAAATTAAAAATTTAAATAAAAATTAGGATAATAATTCAAATGGAAAGTAAGCGAAGAAAAAAGGCAAATAAAAGCGGGATCGTGCACAGAATTAATAGTAAAGGAAAGTGCGATGGAAACAGTATTAGAAAATGCAAAAAGCAATTACGAAAGGCGAGAATCCGGAAATCCGAGAAAAATCAATAAATGGAAAAATCATCGAAATCGAATGGGAAAAACGGGACAGTTATAGATTAGCTAATGGTCAACAAGATGACGGTTAGGGATTTATCAGAAAAGGTTAGAAAGGGTTGAAAACATTCAAATGTATGAAAACAGAAAACGTTAATTAATTAATTAATTGGCTAATGGAAACCCGAGCTAATGGGAAACCGAGCCAATGGAGAACCGAGAGATGAAGGAAACCGAGCTGGGTAAACAAAAAGAAAGGCAAACAAAAGGAAGATTTGGCCATTAGTTTGACACAATGATTAATGGGAAAAGAGTAAGGAGAAGATAGCGCGCGTAGGAAGACGGTAGGGCCATTAATTATCTGGATTCGTTGACCATTATGGATGACAGCCGAAGCAAACACGTAGGAGAAAATGTCAACGAAAGATTGCTCGGCAATAACATTGTCATCCTGATTTCGAGAGTATATAAGCAAAGGAAAATCAGAGAAAATCGGCATTCTGCTCAGCTAGGTTCGAAGAATCAGACTGTAGGAAAAGTGGTAAACGAATTAGGGAAGTAGGAAAAGAAGAAATAGAATTAAGAATACGAAAGGCGAAAAGGATCAAACCAAACAGAAACGAGGAAAACGAGAGTCAACAGAACTAAAGGATCAAAAGGTGAATATTGTTGTTGCAAAGCATCAACGCGAGCAGAGAATCGTATAAACTTTGATTGGTCATTGTAGCGTGATAATAAATTGTAAACCTGTTGTTTCAATATACGTTGGTCGTTCATTGTTTTAATTTAAAGAACACCAGGAGTCAGAGAGAACCGACTTGAAATAATCCAAAACCCAACATCTGCATATCGAATTAAATCAATAAATCAGCATTGCATTCCATTGAAATAATTCCATTTTTTTAATCACTGTCAACTGCAAACAAAACAGAAAATCTATTTATTAAAAAAAAATATTGAAAATTCGCAAAAACAATTTCCAAAATCAGCCAATCAAATCCATCGAATGAAGAACCGAATAATTCCGTCATAAAATTGCAGATTTATTGTAAACATTTGTGCGCATGCTAACCGATTTGCAGCCAAAATTTTTTAAAAATGGGAAAAAAGAACAAAATTGTTCTTTAAAAAGGAAACAAGAAATAAAAGAACCAATGATATCGTATTCAGAACGGCCATCTCATTGGTTCAGAAATTGGAGGAAACAGTTTGAAGAAAAAGTATGTACACACATACTGGGTTATCGACATTAGCTGCACACACCTTTTCAAAGAGACAAATTTTTGTTTTTCGGGCAAAAGACAAATTTCCCATTAAAGAGAATCAAACTCCCATTAAAGGGAGAATTAAAATAATTTATTGCCAAAATTTGGGATATATTTTATTTCTATCGCACAAATAAATTTTTGTTTTTTAAATCCATCATTCAGTTACCCGGTCGATTATTCATTATTTCTGCTTCTGTTTCAGTCATTTCAAAATAAATGTTGTCTAGATTAATGAGACTGCTGTTTGTTTCTCTGCAGTTTTTCCTAGACGAATGGATAATTTAATTTTAATCCTTATAAATAAAAGTCAGTTTCAATTTTGTTTACCAAATGTTGATTGTTTAAATTATCATTTCCACTCAACCATTATTATTAATATTATTATTATTATTATTGTATTTTCCTAATTTGATAATAGTTGAGAAAAATATAAATTATAAAAATGAAATGTTTACAATAAAGTATCATTATAAATAATAACAATAATATTATTAGATTATCGGAGTAATGTGAAATTATTGATCTAACTCCAACGCGTGTTTTGTATAATTCTTAATAATTTTTATTGATTGACACAATTGATTTCTAGTTTACAACACAAAATGATTCGATATTAGATTGACACGGCATTTATTGGTGGTAACTTCAACTTAGGTAGTCAAACTATTTCCGGTTGAAAGGTTTTTTTCTTGCCCACCAATGATCCTAGATAAAATGAAATATCTGAATTCGAGGACGAACTCTAATTAAAGGGAGAGATCTGTTGGGGTTATAACAAATTATGAATAAAAATAATAAAATTTTAAAATTATCAAAATCAATTAAAATTAATTAAAATTTTGAAAAAAGTAAAAATCATTATGTTTCGGGGGAAAAGTGGCAACCGGTGGCAAATTTGATTGAGAAGACCAATAAAATATTATTAGACTGAGATAAGGTATATTGAAGGGTCAAGAGCCCAAAAACAAATTAATTAATTAATTAAATTATTTACCGACGAACCCATTAATCAATGACCGCCGAGCTGAACGTCAGCTTAATGTGGTTCCCGGTATTGGTGAAACGGGCAATAAATTGTCTGAAATGGAAAATTGTTTTTCAACAGTAATCCAGATTTATGGGAATCCAAAAACTATAAAAGCAACTGACAACAAAATAAGTTTCCAGTTGGTCGGAGCGCGGAAATAACGAGTCGAAGGAAACGAGTGAATAGTAGTAAATCGATAAAGTTAATCAGATTTCAGTTGAATTTACATCATGATACCCTGAGGGTGTATACGATAAATAAAATTATTGTGTATCATGGTGAATATTTGTCAATAAAGATTTCTTTGTTGAGATTTTTGTCTTATTGATTATTGAACATGAGGAGTCGGATCGAGAGACCTATTCATTGACGAATATTTAATATCCCAACAATAGTTTTTATCAAGTGTGTTTGTTGATTCAGCTCTGAGTTTGGTTTTAGTATCGACATAGTTTTTGAAAATAGGTTCTTGTTTAAATCTAATAGCCCAATGAATATTGACAACTTGCACACCTAATAATAAAAACATTTTGAGCAATCGCCAATGCACTACATAATTTTGCTTTGGATTTTGAGTTAAGGGTAATTTCTCTACTTTTGAAACACATTTCGTTTATGCTGCGATTGGGAAATCATCCAATAAATCATGAATTACAATCAGAATTTCCGAATCAACCTCCACAGTATATCCATACGACAGCTTTTCAAAGTCAAAATTCTTGCAATCTTCTAAAATACTATCAAGGTTATCATGAATCCAACTAAATTTTTCACAGGTTAAACTTTGACTTAAAGCTCATCAATATAGGTTATTGATGTCGATATACAATAACTCGGTATCTTCAGTAGTTTCCACGTGATGCCTATTAACAAATGTCAGACCCCTGCGAATACCCCTTTCTTAGAAATTATAAATTTCCATGTATCGTAATTAATCAATGGGTTGATCCAGTGTCATTAATGCCTAATTCCATGACATAACGGCAATACCAAAGAAATTCCAAGGTTCTAATCTATACACGTGATACACACATGATGCTTAAATCTGCCACTAACACGTAAGTAATTGTATGGTAGATATAAACCCACTGTTATAAATTGAAATAAGTTAAAAACAGTTGAAATAAGTTGAAATAAGTTGAAATAAATATAAATAAATTGAAATAAATTGAAAATAGTTGAAATCGGAATATTTTAGTTGCTGAGAATATATTGGTTGGTGTTATTAGTGAGTGTAGGCCCCGAAAGCGTGTGGTCTGCCTTTTTTATACTACTTGTAAAATGAATAAAATAATTCCATTCGATTTCTTGACGAAATCTAACGAAACGAGAAAATTGAGGAAAGACGTGGTCGAGGAAACGATTCTTACACAAGAAACATATCTAATGTTATTAATGTCGTTAATATCGTTAATGTCATTAATGTTTAAGATGTTAGTTGATGAAATGGATTTCTCGTGTTCTAGATGAAAATCGTGTTCTAGATGATAATTATGCTCAATGGATTGAATTGATGAAAATTCAAAATTTATTTATACACGAAATTTTTTTGTACCTGAAATTTTTTACCCCTAAGAATTTTTCATCTCTAAGAATTTTTAAGTACTTAAACCTAAATAATGAAAAATATCAAATAAAAATTGAATATGAAATTAAATCAAACATATTGTGAAACATATTGTGTAATAAGTCATGTGAAAACTAATAAACATTTAGATAAATTAAAAAACAAGGAGGAGATTTACAACAATTTAGTTCTAAATTACCTGATTTCCCATGGTCTAGATATCCAGATGAACATCATCTTCCACAAATGCAATATTTAGGGGCCGGGACTCGTTTGATATTCGACTTGATGAAAATGATAATCCAAAACCTGGAGAAAAACCTATAAATTGAGTTGATGAAGCTGCTTTAAAACATGATATTGCATACCAACAAGAAGGAATAAGAGAAAGACAAAAAGCAGACATTGATTTAATCCAAGATTTGAATAAATTCACGATCCAACATTCGGAGAAAAATTTTCACGAGCTATTGCTATAGAAGCGGTGAAGGTTAAAATAATGTTGGGAGGATAAATACCTCAAAATACTACTCTAGCGAATGAACTACATAAAAAATATCGAAATAATTAAAAATATTTAAAAATCAAAGTTTTTGATAAAGATGATATTTGGTCGGCGGATTTAATTGAAACTGTTAATTCTAAAAATAATAAAAACTTTAGATATATTTTGACTATTATAGATTTATATATTAGATGTGTTTGGGCTATTCTATTATTAATTAAAAAAGCGAAACAATTAAAGAGTCTTTCCATACTTTATTTGAATCAAATCCGAATAGAATCCCTAATAAATTATATGTTTATAATAGTAAAGAATTCTGCAATATATTATTCCATGAGTTTTCAGATGAAAATTATACAAAAATCTATTCAACATTTAATCAACCAGATGAAAGAACACAAGGTCCATCACATAATTCTATTATCGAACGATTCAACAGAACACTTAAAAACCTAATGTTTAAAAAATTTACAGAAAGAGGAAATAGAGTTTGGATTGATAGTCTAGTTTTTTTTATAATAATAAAATCCACCTGTCGATCAAAACAACTCCAATGGAACCAAGTAATAATCCAGATTTAATTAGAGAAATTATAAATGGTAATAATAATGCGAATGATAAATTAATTGAAAAACAAAAATTAAATATTGGAGATCGAGTAAGAATATTCAAATGGAAAATCAAGTTTGAAAAAGGAATAACGCATTCATGGAGTAAAGAAATTTTGTAATAAAAAATTCTATGATTTATGTGATTTAAAAGGAGAAGAAATCTTAGGACAAATATATCAAAGAGAATTACAGAAAACTAGTTTTTAATTATTAATTTCTGTATTCCAAGCTTTAATTAATTTACTCTTATCATCATCATTTTCATTAGTTAATAAAGCATCAACTAAAACCAAGAGCTGTTAAATATAAAGATAAAAAAGTATTTGTTACAAAGGAAAAAATTAAACAAATAAAAGATTTAGAATCTTAACCAGGAGGAATTCTTCCTTTAGTAGCATTATTACCAAAGATTTTCGGAGGAATAATTGCAGCTGCAGGTGCTTCTGCTGAAATTTCAACTACAATTAAAAATGCAAAAGAAGCTCAAAAACTAGAGCAAGAAAAAGAAAAAAGCAAAAGTAGAAATTGAATTCGTTAAATAAAAAACAGGTTCAAGTTTGGATACATTTCAATCAAAAGCTCTTACAAAAAATTTTACGAGCATTAGGAAATTCTGAATTAAATGATCATTTGAAAATTATAGGAAACATTATCTTAATATTAAAAAATCTGGGAATGGAATATTCTTAAATTCTTATGAGAAAAATGGATGATATTCTTCCAATTTGGAATAGTAATCTAACAAAATTTAATCATAATAAAATTATACCAAGATCATTTCGAATGTTGATTATTGGAGTATCTGGATGTGGGAAAAGTATTTTGTTATTGAAAATATTATTATATTCACATTACTTGGATTATAATAATCTTATAATATTCAGTAAAACTATTCGTCAACCAGAATTTCAATTATTATATCATGGATTTAAAAATCATTTATTGAAAACAACCATCCTTAACATTTTCAAGAATCAAGAAAAAATCCCTGAAGAAATGAAAATTTCAGATTTGTGTGAATCTTTTCCTCGTGATACTAAAAATGAAATCAATGTAACAATGACTAGGTTAATAAATTCTCAGATATAATTCCATGTGAAAATCTTAATAAATCTTAAAAGAATTTTATTGTATTTTATTGTGTGAGTGATAAAAACCAAGAAATTATAGAGTCTTACTTTACAAAAGGAAGACATACGAAATTTTGTTGTATTTATTCATCAAAAAGTTAATATGAGCTTGATAGACGATCAATTCGAAGAAATTTTAATTTCTTTGTTTTTTTTTAATTGAAGAAACATTGGAGTAATTGATATAATTATATTGCTTTGAATTCAGAGACTAAAGAAATACACTTTAAAATAATTTAAGTATAAAATGGATCAATATTCCCAAGTTATTGTTTCAGATTCAACATATAATAATAATAAAAATACTAAATATTTGAATAAATTAGAAAAAGCAAATGAATTATGGAATGAAAATGTTGCTGATAAAAATAAAGCATTTAGTTTCTTGGTGAATCAAAGACAATTATTAGATTCCACAGAACCTAAAATAAATAAATTACAAAACTTTAAACGCTTTCAATATACTTAGAAGTCAACCATTATTAGTTGAAACAATTATTAGTGAAGGAGAAAAAGAAGGAAGGAAATTAATAATTGGAGTTCATGAATTTATTATTAGTTATCAAGATGATAAATATTGTATTTGGAACCCAATTTCTGGTAAGAAATATGAAATAACTCCAAATCTTAAATTATGTATAGAAGGTAATGCATTTGGATTGAATAATATAGATAATGAATTTAAAAAAGAAAATCTAATTGTTTCACTTAAATAAGTTGAAATATATTTAGAATTAGTTTCTGGTATATCAGGACAAAATCTTAATTATTATAAAAGATGTGCTTCTATTGTAATAAAGAATTACTGAATGATAAAGTGATGGATCATGACCATTACTTAGAAAAAGAAAATTATCAAAGAGCATCACATGCTGATTGTAATTTAAAAACAAAAAAATAATAGAAATGTCTATGACAATCATTTGATTTTCCTCCCATTAGCTCCAAATATCACGAAAATCATACCAAGTACAGATGAAAAATATATTTCATTTAGTGTTGGATCTCTAAGGTTTTTAGATTTGTATATGATGATGCTTTTACCACTTGAGTATTTAGCATCTCTTTTAAAACCGGAAGATCTTAAAATCCTTAATAAATTCTATCCTCGATTTAATTTAAAGATTCGTAAAAGAATACATCCTTATCAATACATAAGTGGAAAGAATTATGAAGATATAGAACAGAAATTATCAGAATCTCAATTACCAAAAACCTCGAAATTTTATAATCATCTGAAAATGAATGAATTATTAGAAATAGATTATAAGTACGCGCAGGAATCATGGGAATTATTAGACTGTAAGAATCCATTACTTGAACATGGACGTTTTCCTATTAGCCGATGTTTTTGAGAATTTTAGAAATGTTTGTCTTGAAAACTTCGGCATAGGTGCATGTTATTGCTACTCTCTTTCTGAATTACCTTTGGTGAGTGGAACGAAATTCACTCAAGTTAAATTAAAGAATTTCCACAAAAAATCATACGACCAGTTAATAATGATAGAAAATGGAGTTAGAGGGGATTCTCAGGAGTACATGGAGATTGTTTGGTGAAAGTGAATGAAAAGGAATGGAAATCCCTCTACTATTTTGATGCCAATTCATTATATCCGACGGCAATGGTGGATAAACTTCCAACAGGGGAAATGAGATTTTGTAAAGATAATAAATATATCAAGACAATATTAAATCATTCTATTGTATATATTTATATTGTGGATCTCAAGTACCCTGAAAAACTCCACGAAAAGACTTAACATTTCTCATTTTGTCTTAGGAAAGCTAAAGTACCAGAATCGTCATTATCACAGTGGCAGAGAAAATAATCATCATGGGTATAAAACCACTGAAAAATTGATTGAGCCCCAAGATGATTTAAAGGAGTTTGTCATTGAAGTACGATGCCATGACTGGTATCGAGAGAATAGTATGGTTCTTGAGAAAGTACATAAAAAGATCATGTACAATAAGTCATATTGACTCAAGCCATACATTGAATTTAATATAAAGAAACGGACTGAGGCAAATTCTAAGGGTGATAAATTTGGAGATGCATTTTATAAATTATTGAATAACGCATTTTACGGAAAGACCCTAGAAAATGTAAAGAATAGACAATCGATAAGGATTGTTGGGACAAAAGAGAAACTGAAAAGTATAGCACTAAAAGCTGGTTATCAGAAAATGAAAATCTTCTCTGAAGAATGTGCTGTGGTACATTTTTAAAAAAATACTATAAATTTCGATAAGTTTAATTATATTGGATTCGTAATATTGGAATTATCGAAACTTTATATGTATAAATTTATATATGACGTTTTATATAAAACATAGAAAGATAATTAAAGATAATAATAACATTTCAGTGATAACCGATTCAATAATTTTAGAATTGTTGAATCATGAAAAAATTGACCAAATAAATGATTACATCCTTGAGACAAAGCTTGGATATTTGGATAATGAGATGGGATCAAATAAAAAGATCCTAGGTTTTTGTGGACTTAAGTCCAAAATGTACATTTTGAACATTAAGAATTTAAGCACAAATAACTCTATACTACACAAAAGAGTTAAAGGGGACACAAAAACCACTTTAAGGAACATTGAATATGAAGAAGGAAAATCATATTTGCTAGGTTCCTCAATGAATTCAATCGGTTCATGGATGATTCGATCAAAGAAGCATAAAATAAATCTTGATTAGTTTGAACGGAAAGGGTTAAATAGTTATGATGATAAAAGATACATTTTATCAGACGGTATAACAACCTTTATTCTGATGTAGAATTATTTAAATAGATATAGAAATATTAAAATCATCAGTTTAGTTTTTAGAAAAAAATTCTTTGGGTACAAAAATATTTTGGGTTTTCAACAATTCAATCCATTGAGCATAATTACTATCTAGAACAACGATTTCCATCTAGAACACGAGAAATCCATTTCATCAACTAACATCTTAAACATTAATGACATTAACGATATTAACGACATTAATAACATTAGATATGTTTCTTGTGTAAGAATCGTTTCCTCGACCACGTCTTTCCTCAATTTTCTCGTTTCGTTAGATTTCGTCAAGAAATCGAATGGAATTATTTTATTCATTTTACAAGTAGTATAAAAAAGGCAGACCACACGCTTTTGGGGCCTACACTCACTAATAACACCAACCAATATATTCTCAGCAACTAAAATATTCCGATTTCAACTATTTTCAATTTATTTCAATTTATTTATATTTATTTCAACTTATTTCAACTTATTTCAACTGTTTTTAACTTATTTCAATTTATAACAGTGGGTTTATATCTACCATACAATTACTTAAGTTTTAGTGGCAGGTGTAAGCATATATGTGGGCGATGTGGCGTATAATGTGTCATGTGTGTGTGATGTGGGAGTATTGTGTGTATGTGTGTAATCCTGGTCCCTGAAAGCTTTGGTCTGTCTTTTTTATACTATTATTATTATTATTATTATTATTATTATTATTATTATTATTATTATTCGGGTTAACAAAATGGACAAAAGTAAAAAAATGGAAAAGCTATGATATTCGAAATAATGATTAAAAAGGCAAAATCAATTAAAATTTTAAAATAAATATTTATCGGTGGAAACGGGTATGGGCGGATACCAAATAACGAGACGAATCCAAATATAATAAACTTAAGTCGATTGGGGGTCCCCAGAAGGAAATATTTAATAAAAATAGAAATTAATTAAAAATTGATTGGCTAATGGGAAACACGAGCTAATGGGAACTCCGAGCCAACAGAAAACCCGAATAGTGTGAGAAACCCGGAATGTCAACAAATTTTCTAATTACGGAAAACGAAATTGGTTGGCTAAAAAAACCCGGGATAAAAGAGAAACCCACCACCAAAAATAATTATTGTAAACAAATGGAAACCCCGGAAGCCCAGAAATAACTAATTTGGTTTTGGACAGAGATGTCAAAAATGCCAAAACCAATTATTTTTGCGGGTGATTTGAGTTACGAGATGAGTATAAAAAGAAAAGGCAGATCAACAAAATTCCCAGTTGATCGAAGAGAATATTTCAGAGAGTGAAATAAAGGAAGTAATAAACTTAAAGATAAATCAACCAGTCAAACAAATTGCGTACCAGATAGGGACATCTCCCTTTGGAAGACGTATCCCTACGCATTGATGTATTGTGAAATCGTGCAGAGTAATTGTGTAGAGTATTGTGAATTGAATCGATTTTTGTGAAAGTTGTGAATAAAGTTGTGATATATAAATTGGAAATAAATCTTATTGTGTTTGGTTAATTAAATCTATTAATGAAGGGCACCAAGGAGTCAGACCTAAGCACCGATTTTCTACATAAAAACCCAACAAACTCTTAATGCGATCAGAGTTTGAATGTAAGGATAGCTTTGAGTTTGTTTCTTGTATTGCAAAGCTACAAAAACGAAGTATGAATGATGTTATGGTTTCGTTTGATGTTTGTAGTTTGTTTACGAATGTGCCACTGGTTGAGACAATTGACTTATGCTGTGCGTTGTGGAATGAAAATGATTCGGAACATCACATTTTGGATAGAAGGGCATTTCGAAAGCTTCTTGAATTTGCTACTTCAAATGTCAATTTTCTTTTCAATGATGAATGGTATCAACAAATAGATGGAGTCGCTATGGGTTCCCCTTTAGCACCAACGATAGCATCAATATTTTTGGCTAGTTTGGAAAAGAAAATTGCTTCTTTCCAATTTGAAAAACCTTTTGTTTATAAAAGGTATGTGGATGATATTTTTCTTATATTTGAAAACCAGAAACATGTAGAACCGTTTTTGCAGTTTATGAACAGTTTACATAAAAACATTGTATTCACATGTGAAACGGAGAGAAAGTCATCAATTGCGTTTTTGGATTTGTTAATTCAACGCAAAGATAAACAGTATGAGACAGAGATTTATAGAAAACCAACTGATACTGGTCTTTATACTTCTCCAGAAAGCTTTTGTGAATTTAAGTATAAGAGAAATATGGTGAAAGGATTGATTTATCGTTCATGGTCTTTATCTTCTACTTTTGCTAATTCGGTAAAAAGTGTTGATAAATTGGTTGAGTTGTTGATAAAGAATGGATATTCTAAATCATTTTTATTGTTGATGATAAAAGAAACTGTTGATAAATTGATTAAAAATCCTAAGGATCCATGTTGTGGAAAGTCTGAATGTAATTTGTCGGATGGGTGTGAATTGAGTGTTGATCTGGGTGATTGTAAAAATGGATTTAAAAAAATTGAGCCTAAATATGTGTTAGTATTGCCGTACTCTGAAGGCTTTACAAATTATAAGAGGAAGTTGGGTAAACTGATAGGAAATTTAGAGTATAAGATCGTCTCTAATTCGTGTAAGGTACGCAATATGTTTATTAATAAATCAAAAACTCCGGTTGGATTGTGTTCTGATCTCGTTTATCAATTTACATGTAATGGGTGTAATGCCACATACATTGGAGAGACTTCCCGTCATCTCTGTACTCGAGTTCTAGAGCATTGTCGATTGAAGGGTTTGACCAATATTAGTGAACACAATAGAGGCTGTAAAAGTGATATCGGAATGTCTGATTTTAGAATTTTGTTGAGAAGTTTTAATAGTTATTGGGAACGAGTGATATGTGAAGCATTGCTGATAAGGTCATTGGATCCAAAGATTAACGTGCAGAGTGCTGTGACTACGAATGTTTTGAATGTTTTTAAATAGTTTACGTATGTTAAATCATGTTTGTTTTTTTAATATTATTAAAATAATTGAAAATTTTAAATTGCATTAATTTTTAAAAAATTAGAATATAAGTAAAAAATTTAAAATTTAAAATTAATTTAAAATATATTTTAAAATATATTTATTTATTAAAAAATTAAATTAATAAAAAATAATTTGTTTAAATTAAATGTTAATTCATCATATTTTTAGTTGGTTTTGAGTACCTGAAGATGATAGCTGTGCTATCGAAATATATCGTAAGAAAGGTTTTTTATTGGCGTTATCGTTTAATTATTATTATTATTATTATTATTATTATTATTATTATTACTATTACTATTATTATTACTATTACTACTATTATTATCAATGTTTACTTTAAAATTTATTGACATGTATAAAAAATCTCAATTTTAAAGTATATTTTGTCTTTATATAAAAACATGTCCTAAAAATTTAAAGTGTAAATGATTTTTGTAGAAAAATTTCAATCTTAAAATGATGTTAAAAATTAAATTACAATTAAAAATTAATATCAAATTAATATTTGAAAAATTTAAAATCATGTATAAAAATTTTTAATCTTAAATTCGAAAACTAAAATTAAATTACAATAAAAAATCGAAAACTTAAAATACATTTTAAAAAATAATATTAAATTAATATTTTGAAAAAATTTAAAATCAATAGAAATAAATTCAAAAATTTGCCAAAAATAATTTGAAAAAATTGCGCAAAAAATTTAATTTGAAATAAATACACCAAAAATTTGAATTTAAAAAAATGCCCCAAAAAATTCTAAAAAAATTTCAATAAAAAATACACACAAAATCAATAATCTTAATTATCAATTACGTAATTGATATTAATTGCGCAATTATGTAATTAAATCGGTCGCCGCGGGGTAGGGAATAGGGGTTCTAATGTGCTATAGTGCAGAAAGCCACTAACTACCTACTTTTATGCTTTTTACATAGTTTCCATAATTTTATCAAATTTTTGTGTTAATAAAGTATATGTAAAATCGAAATCTCTATAATAAAGTTTGTTCAAATATTTGAAGTGTTGTGATGGGTGTCGTACTCACGTGATTTGTTGTAAAATTTGCACTTTTTACTTAACAAACCTTTTTTTCTGTTGTAATGAAGTATATGTAAAATGAAATTCCTTATAATGTGTCTTAATCAGAAATTTGAAATAGTGTGTTGTGTCTGCTAAACACATGATATTTTATGAATTATGTATTTTATGGATTTTACATGGTAAAATGTAGTGTGTTACAATGAAATAATTTTGGAAAAATAATTTGTTGTAATGTTTAATTAAATTGATACAATTTACTGTAATGTTTTATAGCTTTGATTCAATATGACAAAATAATTTGTTATAATTCGTAAAAATATGTTATAATTTGACTGTAATTTGATTAAATAATTTATCTTTTCAATATAATTGACTGTAATGTTTTCTTACTTTGTTGCAATTTATTGAGATATTATTGTAATATTTAAGTACTTTGCTGCAATTAACTGTAATATTTTCTAATTTGTTAAATCTTAATGAAATAAATTCATCATTATGATTAAATTTGAAGAAGTATATTATAAATTGGTTGTAATATTTCATAGCTTAATTACAAATTTAATGAAATAATTTAGTAATTTGTTGTAATATTTAAGTATTTTGTTGAAATTCACTGCAATATTTTCTTATTTTGTTAGAATTCGTTGAAATATTTTAATAATTGATTGTAATATTTAAATATTTTGCTACAATTAACTGTAATATTTTCTAATTTGTTAGAACTTAATGAAATAATTTATCATTGTGATTAAATTTGAAGAAATTATAACTTGGTTGCAATATTTCATAGCTTTATTACAATTTAATGAAATAATTTAGTAATTTGTTGTAATATTAAAGTATTTTGTTGCAATTCACTACATTATTTTCATTATTTTTGTTAGAATTTGATAAAAATAAATTATTAATTTGTTGCACTTCGAAGAAATAATTTATAACTATCATGCAATATATTCATATTTGCAATATCAATACAATATCGATACAATACCAATGTATGATTTTGATTGGTTGATGACATGGATTTGTGTGTGATAGTTGTATGAGTAATATAATGTATAATTTTTCTCTATTTATTTTCTGTGTGCATTTGTCTATGTGGGCATTTTTCTTGTGTGCATTTTTCGTGTAGACAATAATCCGATCACGTAATAATACTACTAATAAAAATAATAATAATAACAATAAAATTATTAATCATAATAATAAATACTAATAAATAAATCATTAAAATAAAAATAAAAATAATAATATCAATAAAAAAATAATAATAATTAAATAAATAAATATATTAATAAAATTAATAATAATAATAAAAATAATGATAATAAATAAATTAAGTTAAAAATAATTAAATAAAAAAATGATTAATATATATATGTTAAATTAAAAAAAAGTCAAGAAATTAAATACATAATATCACTCTTTATAATCTAATAAATAGTATAGTGGATGGGGTTACCAAAAAGTGTACCAGGTGGGACAAATATCACTACTAGTTATGAGTTTATTTAAAATGGCCATAAAAGTGAAATAGGAATGTCTGATTTTAGAATTTTGTTGAAAAGTTTTAATAATTATTGGGAACGCGTGATATGTGAAGTATTGCTGATAAGATCATTGGATCCGAAGATTGTTGTGCAAAGTGCTGTGACTATTAATGTTTTGAATGTTTTGAAATAGTTTAAGTATGTTAAATCATGTTTTTGTATTGATTTTAACAAAACCATTTTTAATATTATTAAAATAATTGAATTTGTAAATAACATTTTTAAAAAAATATAATATAGATAAAAATTATAATATTATTTTAATATTTAAATTAGTTAAAAGTATTTGAGTATATTTTAAATGTTTATTTATTACAAAGTTAAATTAATATAAAAAAATAATTTGTTTAAATTAAAAGTTAATTCATAATATTTTTAGTTGGTTTTGTGTACCTGAAGATGACAGTTATACTGTCGAAATATATCGTACGAAGAGATTTTTATTGGCGTTATCTTTTAATTAAATCGTTGCTAAATTTATTTAATTATTTATTTATATTGTGAAAACATAAGTATTATTGGTGAGCTTCGGAAGACGTGAAAAAGAATAATTGATTTATAAGATTTTAAAATACATTTAAAAATATATATAAAATATATATAATAGTAATATAGAATTTTATGTAAAGTATTAATGATTAAATCACAATCCCCTTAACTTTACTTTCAATCAGTAACGAACTTATTGAGATTATTTAATTAAATCAATAAATAATATCTGTTACATCATTTGGTTCAATATACAGGTAACCCTTGATTAACACGGTACTTGAATAACACGATTTCGCTTTAACACGGTTAAAATATCGCGGCACACCCTTGTCTAGTACGATATTTTTTAGCACGGTTTTGATTTTACACGGCTTCAAAATTGATGAAAACCTTTAATTAACACGGTTTCGATTAACACGATTTTAATTAGCACGGAGTATTCTTGGAACCAAACTATCGTGTTAATCGAGGGTTACCTGTATATCATTTCAACATATTGTGATGGCAGATGATGATGAGGATAATTTCTTCAAACCATATTTTTTCATTTTAGTTGTAGTATTTTTATATAATATTATTAATTTTTTTTTGATAATCCAACAAGTGTACAATCTTTTAACCACATTTAAGTTAAGCAGTAATATATGAGGCCGCATAAATTTATAAACCTATAAATGTGACTTTTGAGAATTTATTATAGTTTTTAGTTTTATCCTTATATATAATACTTAAAAAACATTAATTAGTTTATTTATTATTTAATATAAAAAGATACACTTTAAAATATATTTGCATTCGCATAAGGCTAATAATTACTTGTAATAACAATAAAATTTAATCATTTTTATTTATTAAACAGCGAAAGTCTCATGGCAAACAGATTGAGAATCACTGTACAAATAAATGAAACTTATATTATTCAAAATAATCAAACGAGTAGAATTTTAGGAGGGATCTGCAAATGTTGGTCCAGGTGGGGCCAATAAGTTTTTTAAAATTTATTCATACTTTTTTCACTGAACTTTATTCGCTGTCTAATGACACAATCATTTAAAAATAATAAAACTACGATAATTTTTCTACATAATTTAAAAAAACTGTACTTGTTCATTATCGGGACCCACAGTAAAAAAATCAAAAATTCGGTGAAAACATTTAATTAAATAATTACAACTACTGCATCTGAGACTCAGGAGGTTGCCCCACATGAACTCAGCCAAATACGACTCCAAACGATGACGTGCAACGCCTCGGTGTTTCTGATTGCGCCACTTGGCAGATCCCCACATACTTTCGACGGTCTGGGTGTGAATGCCGGTGTCTTCGCCTCCGATCTTCTGTTGTGGACGTTGTCTTAACCTCTCAGCGAAGCACCCTTTGATTGAAGTCAGTTCTTTAGCCTAACCGTAGAAGAAACGAACGGCTGTGACGAATGGGAAGCGAGTGTCGGGGAACCAGTTTCCATCGCACATGTTGACATTCTTCTTGCAAGACTTGATGTTACATTTCCAAAAAATGCGTGTGCCAAAGTAGAACTTCATTTCGTGACCGTTCGGACAGATTCGATTGGCCGGCAAGATACCCTTCTCTTGAAAAAACGCAACGGCCTCCTTCTCGGTGTTCGGCAAGTTAAAGATATTCATTCTAATCAAAATAGTTGTATGATCACTTTCAAATAACCCAACATCCTAACCATTTTTAGCATATTTTTATTTCAGGGAGTAATTTTAACTCAATTTAAAAAATCAATTACTAAAATCCAAAAATATTTAAACTTTATTGATACTGTGGGCTCAAACGAAAAAATTTACTGGGGGTCCCGATAATGAACATGTACCAAAAAAATGACATAAATAAAACATTTTCTGAGTATATTTGTAATTGACACTTTTTTTGTTTAATTAAAGAATTATAAGTTCCATGTAATTAGAATTGGATGGCAATGAATGTGGAACCGTAGAAAATCAATAAATCAATAAAATAATAAATTTGAAAAATGAGTCAGATATAGATGAGATGATGGTGAGGATCATGATAATAATGGATTTATCAGAATATGTTCAGAAAGAGTCGAAAAGCAATAAAATATAAAACAGAAAATCGTTAATTAACTAATTCATTAAATTATTAGGGAGTTGTGTAAACAAAAGGAAAATCAAACAAAGTTGGTTTTGGAAAGCATTACCATAACATTATGATTAATAAGGACCAAGAGGAAGTTGCACGGTGAACCAATTAGTTAATTCTTTCTACGTCGAAAAAAGATGCAAGACAAAGGTTGTCAAACTGAAGCAATCTGATTAATCAAAGCAACTATTTCTACTATATAAAGGAACTCAAACTCAGAAGCAATTGGAATTGTTGCCTCAGGTAGAGACGAACGATATAACATTAGAATTAGAGTGAAAATTGTTTAAACCAGGAAAATTAGGATTAACGGAAGAAAAATGAATCAAATTGAGTCGAAGTTAGATTTAAAAGGTGATTATTATTAAAAACAACGCAAAAACAAAGCGATCACAGTGAGACCTATCAGATAGTAAGATCAGATATTTCATTGCGATATTGGAGTATTACAATTTGTGGGTTGTGTACATAAAACTTGAATACATTTATACGTTGGGTATTGTTTATCTAGTTGATTTTAAAAGAACACGTGGAATCAGCGAGACCGAATTTTATTATTTAGAACCCCAACTGTTCTATTTTATAAAAATTGTAAAACCTGTGACAGGGAAATTATCATTTTGCTTGAATGTATATCTAGTCTTGCATTTTGGTGATGATGGCCTGATATGCCGCATAATCAGAACAAATTATTTATGAAAATAAATTTCTATTTTATTTTTATTAATCGTTTTATTGCTTAATTAAAGCCTTTACAAAATCAATAGGTTTCCATCACTTACCTAGTCGAAGTTCATTCCAAAGAAAGAAAGAAGAATAGAGTGGCTAAAAAAGTGGAAAATATCTTAACACACTTTAAGTCACTAACGTAGAACTACGTTTTTTTGTACGTAATTATATTGTATATAGCATACAGTCGAAACCTCAATGAAACGATCAGTTTGTAGTGTGATTTTCAAAATTTCTTTTAAAAATGTTAAGTAGTTTTTAAGTTAAAACAATTTTACGAGTTACGTACCGCTTAAAATGTGTTGAGAAGGGGAGAGTTAAGATATTTAAATTATCTCGTCTTTAAGTAATTGAATATTTGGCACTTTTATGAAATCAATCTTATTATGGAAACTAATTCGATTAAATATAATTAATATGATGGAGTTGTAATATCCAAATACAACGCGCTATTGACGAATGGAACGTTTAAAGAGATAACATTATAAGGGGCAGTAATTATAATTCAATAAAAGTCAAACATGAAATGCCATTGTGTAATTTAATAAGTTTTTTAGTGATTATTATTAGTAATAAATAATAGTAATAATAAATTATAATAATAATAAATTATAATAATAATAATAATAATAATAATAATAACAATAAATAATTAATAATAATAAATAATAATACTAAATTATAATTATAATAAAAATAATAAATCCAAAATTTAATAATTTAGTTTTTATATATTTATTAACATTTTTTTTCTGAAATGCGAATTAGATTTTAAAATAATGAAAATGTTTATTGGAATTGAATAATTGAACTTTTAATTTTAAAAGGATTTAAAGGTTTTTATTTTATTTTATTAAATTTGTGATGCTGGTAAATATAATTTAAAAAACATTTTGGAAATTTGTTTAAATAAATATATTTGCTTACTACAGTGGAGTGAAAGAAAATATCAATCAGAGAAAAGAGGACAAAGCGAAAGTCTAGTTAAATTTTGGTTATGAGTGATTAGGGCCGTTTATCAGTCGAAATATTTCATATTTTATGAATAAACATTGCGGAAATTGGCTAACATTGTTATTTATTTAAATTTTATTTATATAAATGATTCGGCAATCGACAAAAAGATTTCAAAGTTTAATAATAATAATGATAATAATAAATAAATATAAAAAATAAATTATAATAATAATAACAATATAATAATAATAAATAATAATAAACAATAATAAAAAATATATTAATAAATAATAATAATAATAAAAAAAATAAAAATAATGTTAATATAATTCGATATAATGCTAATACTTAAAATCTTCAAATATATTAGCAGGAAGTCACGGTGTAGCATTTAGAATTATAAATATCCGACATTTGTACATTTGCCATCAAATTCAAGAGCTAATTGACAATATAATTAATAATTTTTTCTTATAAAACTATCGCGATGGATTTTAGCGTTTATCCAGCGCGTACTGGATTGCCCAAATAGCTAGAGGTCTCATGTAGCCCAAAGAACGAAAATGTCCGGTATCAAAATAAGATTCAGGTGTCTGAAATTGTAACCCATAATTTTCATATACAGTTTTATAGGTGCCTTCGACAATAGTCCAAGCTTCATTGTCACAGTGCTAAATTACAAATATCCAGTAAATAAAATACCAATTAGAATGCTGAAGTATTTACTTCTAGAAACATTGTAGCAGCCAATGCATAATTCACTCCAACCCAGAATTCTTCAGATTGGACGCTGCTTGTATCTTTGGTTTTATTTGGCAAACAGCCATTTATCGCCCCAAACTTTGTGCCAAGGGAAACACAATTGTTTTGAAAAATCGTTCGTAAAGTCGTTCGAACTTTATCTTGATCAAACACCTACATAAAGAGAAAGATAAAATAAACGTGAAATACGTAAAATCTAGTCCAACTAACAAACCACTATCTATGAATGGGAAGAGGTCAGTTTTCCATCTCATTTGTGGGGAGCAATTACAGGGTTGGGCATAACATTGTATACAATTACAACCTGGACAAAGTCACATGAACTATTGCTTAACAATGGGTAATAAAAAATTAATAAAGCAGTCAAAGTAAGCAAACTATTCAGCATACTTAATAACATTTCCGCCACAACATTTGAAGGTACTCAATCACATACCCACAAAGGCTAAAAAATTTAAACAAAGCGCAAAAAAGGTTACCCAACCTGAAGTACGAATGCCATTTTGGTTTGTACAAGACGTCCAAAAAATTAAACCTCCAAGCCTCTAAAATATGTTATTAAATCTCGTTTAACTTTTTTTGTAATATGATTTGTCTAGTCAATTCAAGTTTTCTATTTTATAATGTAAACTGAAGAATTGACGATTTCACTTTTTATAAATTTTAATTCGACTAATGCAAATAATAGACTTTCTTAGCATAGTCGTTGATAAACCTTCAATAATAATTACATATACCCATAAAGCTTCTTAGGTTATTTATACACTTTGGCTTCTGGAATGACTTAATTGCTACTAGTTTCGATGGGTCTGTTTTTATGCCATCCTTGTTAATAATATGTCCTAAAAACTTTAATTCTCACGTAAGTATATGACACTTTTCTGGGTTTATTCTCAAACCTGCTCTTCTAATTCTTTCTAGTACCTCATTCAGAACCGCATAATGTTGCTCTTTTTGTCTCTATTAAAATATCATCCAAATAAACCACTGTCCCTTTTACGTTGCCCAGTACTTTTCCCATTAACTCCTGAAATGTTCCTGGCCCTGCAGCTATTCCAAACTGCATCCTGTTAAA
The DNA here is from genome assembly GCA_022537955.1 of Schmidtea mediterranea. Taxonomy (NCBI): domain Eukaryota; kingdom Metazoa; phylum Platyhelminthes; order Tricladida; family Dugesiidae; genus Schmidtea; species Schmidtea mediterranea. The sequence goes on from CM039680.1 coordinate 131,662,975, forward strand.
ACAATATTGGCCTGTTGTTGTTGAAAATGCTGTCTTTTCTTTCGACTCTTCTTCCAGCTCTACCTGATAATAAGCATTTCTTAGGTCTATTGAAGTAAAATGCTTTGCTCCTTCCAATCTATCTAATGTCTCCGCTATATTTGGCATTGGATACGCTTGCCTATCAGTAACCAGATTTAACTGTCTGAAATCTAGACATAATCTGATGTCTTGTTTCTCTTTCTTCCAAACACAAAACAGCGGTGTATTCAATGATGAATTACATTTCTTATAAATGCCATTTTTAAACAGATTCTGTATAGCTTCCTCAATCTTTGGTTCCAAATGAATTGGTTGTCTTCATGGCTTAATATTTATTGGGCTTCCGCGTGTATCTATTTTATGTTTCAGCAATGTTGTGCAACCGATGTCCCATTTATTTGCCATTAAAACATTCTGGTTATTCTTTATAACTTCTGTTAATACCGTATCGTTCACTTTTAATTCTTTTCTTGTTCTGTTGAATCTTTCTGTTCCTGTTATAGGCTTCCCAAATTTTGCATCAATATTACACATGTGCTCATGACTGGGTACTTCATCCCTCTGCGGTAATTGCATTCCAAATTTTTTCCACAACTCTATACCTCCAATTACTTCTGGTGTTGTGTGATTTACAAACGTAAACCTTACTACTTTACAAACTCCAATTATTTCAACATCCACCATTACTTGGCCTTTTGTTTCCAATTCATTATCATATGCGAATCTTAAGATACTTGCCCTCTTCATAGGTTCAAGCTTATTACGTTTACTGTTGCTCCCGAATCAAGTAAACAATCCGTTTTCTGATTTTGAATTTTGATTACCACACTAGGTCTACCTTTCATTATGTCATACCCGATAATACTCGACCTCGGTACTTCTCTGTTCCACATTTTCACATCTTTCAATTTCCTCAAAGGTATTTTTAACAAACCTATTAACTTTTTCAACTAATCATTTATCATTTTCTTCCTGCTTTCTCTCTCTATCCTCTTCCAAGTCTCTTTTCTCTATTGTCCTATCTTTGGGGAGCCTCTAACATCCTTTATAAAACTGCCCCGACCATGTCTCCTCTTGCCAGGGCTTTCTCGTTTGGGGTTAAGGAGAATATCTTTTCTTCGTCTTCATCGTTTTCATTTCCTATGTATGCAACTTGTCTTTTGTTAGTCCCGTAATGGATCCTTGTTCCCGCATCGTTTCTTCTTCCTTGATAGTTGGTCTTCTTTTCGTTATTTCCAATTTGTCTTCCGTTATCTCTATTTGTTGGTATTTGCTTAATCCTGCTCAAATTCGTATAGAAATCATCTGATCGATGGCCTCCTAATCCACATCTTTGACATCTTACTTGGTTACAATCTCATCTTGTGTGTCCCTCCCTCCACATCCATAGCATATAATGACTCTCTTACGTCAATTTGGACACTCTCTTTATATGACTTTGTTGTCGCCACATGAATAACATGTGATAATTTTTCGCTGTCTATTCGGGCATTCTCTTTGTACATGGCCTTGGATTCCACAGCAAAAACATTTTACAATTCTATTCTCTTGAGTAACATTATCTCTGTATCTTTTGTTTCCAATATCCGATTCGAAATTTCTATAATTTTTTATCGTGGCATCTATATAGCTTTTTTTATCTCTACTTCGGGTACTTTCTCTTACCGTATAAACCTGTTCTCTCATCTTCCTAACCTCGTGCAATTTCTTGATCTTCTTATTTATTTCTTCTGTTCCTTGATTTCATCTGCCCATAACTTAATTTTCAATTTCCTTTCGGCGGAAAAGTGTACCTCTTTTTCTAATTTATCTGCCGTTCATTCGTGGCTCATCAGCTTGTCCACCAGACTCTTAATTTTTTTTTTAAATATACCCCTGGCTCTTCATTCGTCTACCTTTAATATCTTGACTTATTGGGGTATTCTTAGTAAACGCTTTCCGCAGTTTTTCTCCATAGTCTTTAATCGACGGATCAACGTCTAAATATTTCTTTTTAATCTCCTTATTAATCCAGAGTTCAACCATCATCTCTTGACGAAAACCCGTTAATTTATGGACCCGGAAATACTTCTCACGTTAATTCTTCTGGTATCAACTTCCGTAATAAAAGTTCCAGTGATGTGGTCGACATGTTAGATGCTGTGAAAACATCTTCGTTTAATTCAAAATTTGTATTCATTTAAAGTTCAAAATTTATTCAACTCAAAATTATATCTCTCATATTTTCGAGTATTTAAACAAAATTAACAACGGCATTTAAATTTTATTTATTATTTTAATAATCAATAAAATAATTTATAATCAGATATTTAAATAATTTTATCTAATTTATCAACAAGTTAATTTAAATCTTATTTTTAATTTTAATCCTTTTAAAACTTAATTTTATGTCCGTTGATAATTATGCTTAAATATCCTCACAGAAGTAATAATTATATTGTTGACAATAGTTTCTTCTGAATAGGATTATTTAATAATCGAAACTTTTCAACAATATAATAACTATTTTGCATCAAGGGCTTATTTTATTATTCACTTATCTTTACATGTTATATTATTTTATTAATCACACATAAATTATAAATTAAGACTATAATTTTAAACTGGTTATATAAGATATTCTACAAACAAGAACTTTTAAGATTTTTCCATGTGTCACTTAAACCTTAAATCGCCCGTTTACTAGATTACTTGGATTTGCCACCGGTCCCAAGAAAACTAATTTAAACATAGCTCAGTCTACAGGAACCTCGATTGATTACAATTTTTTATCATTAACCAGTGATCATTTTATTTTTTGGAAGATATTCAATGAATATTATCCTATTTAAATCCCAGAAAACCAGACGATAGTTGCGTTTTTGGTCGTTTTGGAGCATTTCCACCAGCTTCTATCCATTGCTTTGACTGTCGAGTTGACTATATGACTCCCCGCAAAGATTCAAGTGAATTACGTTGAATCAGCTTTCAACATTGCTCAAATTATCAGTTTGTTGTTATTTTTGTTTGTTCATAAATGATTTTAAAAAACTTGGCTACTTCACGGATTTTAACTTTGAGATCGTTTTGAAATTCTTTTAGCATCACTGGTGCTCAGACAACCCTGTACCATTATATCAATGAGTAACAACTGATTTTACTGCTATAAATTCTTTATAATGCTAATCAAGCCCTTGCTTTGTTTGTCAGAACCAAATAATGTTTTTCCCATTGTTATAGTAAAAAAAGTTATTTAATTTAAATGGTTGTCAATACTTAACGTATTTTAAATTTATTCTTTTGTTATAAAAGCCAAATAGAAATGATGAATCCTGGTGCACATTAAGTCGTTCACGGTTTATGGACAAGCCTTACAAAAAACATTTATTCCTATTATATTAAGAAAGAAGAAAGTCAAAATATTGTCCTCAACCCTTCAACAATATCGTTATGCATCAAGCGTTTCGATTGTTAAAGTCGTAAAACATTCTATAAATAATGAACAAACTTCATTGTCAGGTACACCACAGCTTTTTAAATACCAATGTCCACAAAGTTGATCAGCCATCACAGAGCAGCTACGTTCATCATATTTAAAATATGAACCTATCATAATAATAGTAAGGAATAGCTTGAAAATGATATTGTTTCCAAATACCTGTCCATAATTTATCAACATATGCTTTTTTACCCTTAGAAAGGGCATCTGCAAAAAATGAACAATCAATATTCAAGTGCTTCGACATGTGGCAGACAGAATATAAAGCACCTAACCAAAGTCCACCAGTATATGCACTAAAATTTACTGTTGCCAACCGAAAAAGCAAATTCAAATCGTACCTGGCACCCTTCGCAATCCAAGCATCATAGGTTTGATCAGCATACCCAGAATTCTCAATAAGCCCATCGCCATCTTTATCCCATGAAAGACATTTCTTCATCACTTCCTGAAGTTGTAAATAGTAGATAAAAGATTTCTATAAAAAAAATAATGATAAAATGTTAAAATTCTAATAAAAATATAGAGTTTAAACAAAATACAAAATTCAATTTTCCTTCATTTCTCTCTACTCATACCATCAACAGTTGAGGAATAAAGATTCATATCAGCTTTCTTGTTAAACATTTTTACGAGCTTTAAAAGCATCATAGTTTTGATCTCTGACCTCTCTGGTAACATCTCTATTGCAACTAAGGTGTAAAAGACTTAATGAACGCCAAAGAAAACTTGTAACAATGTGTCACATATACGATTGGTAAGGTCGTAGTTGAAATTGTGAGATCGACAAAACTTTTAACTACAAATCGTATGCTATACAAGAAGTCAATACAAAATCAAAAAATTAAAAACCAAAAACGTGCTGCGTAAAAGGTATTTCAAACTTGAATTCGAAGGTACCGCGATTTTGGCTGAAAGACAAGCTGATGAAGAATTTAAATGCATTAAATATCTTTAAATACGATGGAGGCAAAATATTAACCCACGATTGTTAAGTTTTGGTATTAGGTTACGCAGTACGTAAATTAAATACGGATCTCTTATATGCTTTCCTAAAACTTGTTGAACCGTTTGAAAGAATGTTGCAAATCACAACATAATTTTAAATGTTTGGTTTCTTGTTAAATCAACCGTTTTATTACGGTTATCTTTTTCCGAAGTTTCAATATAGTTTTATTCCAAATTGTTTGAAAACTTTGTGAGATTGATAAATTTCCTTGATAGTTTTAACACCAAGTTTTACAAATATCAATTTTTCATTCTATTCAGTAAAACAAATCATAAAGTCTAATAAATTCGAATTCTTGATACGTAAAATGAAATATTTTCATCTGAATATAGCCAAATATAAATTCCATTTGAAATTTTCATTGAATACAAACTTTTACAATGTTTAATTTAATAGAAATTTAAACAAAGAACTTATTCAAAATCTATTATATTCCAAAGACTATTAACAATACAAATTTAATTCCATTTAACACATTCTCTGTTATACTACAAGCGCTGTTGTATTGGTAATAATGTTTTTGGAGTGCATGTATTAGCATATTAAAGTAACACCATCTAGAGAATGAAAATGAATAGATTTTTTAAATGTAGCATCATTTGTAGATATTATAATGTTATGACAAAAAATATATACAACCAAAAATTATTCAATTGATAACAAATATTTTTGAAAGATAAAACTATACTCACTTAGCACAAATGCACTAACCAAATTACACATACAATTTAATAGAAGAACTTAACCATTCTGTGCTTACCAAATTAATCGGCAATATCACTCTAATAATACAAACCAAAATTTGATAAATAAATAATTAAATAAATTTGGCAACGATTTAATTACAACGCCAATAAAAAACGATATATTTTGACAGCATAACTGTCATCTTCAGGTACAAAAAACCAACTAAAAATATAATATTTTCATAATATAATATAATCATAATATTAATAGTTGGTATAACATAATGAAAACTCAAATTGAAAGTTACAAGAGGCTAATGCCCAAAAAAGCAACCTAATGGGCCTCTAAACAAAATGTAAGTTAATATTGTGTTATGGGGAAATTAAAATCAGTAATACGTTAGTCGAGAGATTGATTACTGTAAAATAGGGTAGTGGCCTTTAAACATTTATAAATCGTGCAAGACAAAATCAAGACACCATTAAGAATTAATTAAGAATATTAAACCAACCTATTTTTCAGATTCAACTAATCAACCTATTAATCACTAAAAATTTACTTTTCAAATAAAAACTAAAAAACGGATCTTCTTCACATCTTTATCGCGTCACATTTTAATTGTTCTAAAGCGGCATCAGTATTTTTACTCATAAAGTACTTCGTAACAACCGACTATTTTCTTTATAACTTCATTTAGTTTTCAGCTTAAATAAATACAAAACATTGATCTATTGTCGAAATGAAGATAAATAAAAATGTAAATGAAAAGTTACCAATAATAATATAAACAAAAATAAAACATGGAAAAGAAATATATAACAGCAAATTAAAAGTTACATAACCTTACGAAAAGAAATTTTCATTCATACATGAAATTTCTGAAAAAAGATTATAAATAATGTTGAAATGTTCAACGTGTTTTATGTGTGTATCAATATACGCATATCTGCCTTTGCCCTCAAAGCGATTTCTAAATTTCATCTTGGTTGATAAAAGTGCGCTAAATTCAAACTCGCACAAATATGTCGTAGGGAATGGGATGAGCAGCACAGTTAAAGCCTTTCACGAAGATTTGGAAACATGTCCATTACCGAACCCCTATATTATTTCAAAGTTTTGTATTCAAATTTCGTATCAAGAACAACATTTGAGCACAGTTCAAAAAGATCTCCATTCAACTCTTCATCACCTAACCCTAACCCCTAATCTTAATCCATTTTTCAGAAATTTCAAGCTCTCCTCTTCAACATATCCATCAAACGACTTCAACAGTATTTTTAAATGACCCGTAAATTTCTCACGCACATTTGAATTTAGAGACTCATTTTCACTGGACATTTTCTCGTGTAATGGGGAATTTGAAAGCTTTGCCAACATCAAAGATGTGACTTTTCTTTGAAAACATTTAACTTTTAACAGCTTTTCTCAAATTACATAAAAAATTTGGTGTTTAAAGTTATGGAAATTTAAAATAAAAAATTATTTTTAATTTTTAGTGTAAAACAGCAATTAAAATAAGAAAGATATTCTATTGGAAAGTTTATATCATGGATTAAAAAACATTTATTTTTATATTTTTAAATTGATCAACCTCTAGTAATTGCCCTGAAAGGCCCTGCATATACACCACATCCTAATATAATTTATATGACATAAACTTTACATCTCCAATATTTCGACTTAACATCTGCTACTTCAAGAACTTAATATGGACAATTTTTGTAAGTATTTTTCATTGTGACAAATTTACTGCTCATCCTTCAACATCGTTCTCAAAAATTTTATTAATTTCATTCTTTAATTTCTTTAAAAAAGGTTTGTATTTTTGGTTACAAATATTTGAACGTCTATTAATTTAGCATCTTTAAAAATTAAAAGATTTATTATTTTTCAAATACAACGTCAATGCGATAAAATGTATTGTATTTTCAAGTATTTTGACTTTGAAAACCCCAGATACCTTCGTCAGAGATAAGCTTAATTCTGTAGACAGTTAATCCCGAAACACATTATAGCTGTGAAATGTCATATGGCTAGAAATATGGCTGTGATGTTTAGAGAAAGTAGGAGAGGAAAGAAAACTTGCTTCATGGAGGTTTCAAATATTGGAAGCATTAGATAAAAAAGTGCATTTCCAAAAGTTTTTTGGGATACTAAATATTCGTCGATGGATAGATCTCTCGATCCAACTCCTCGTGTTCAATAATCAATAAGACAAAATCCCAAACAAAGAAATCTTTATTCACAGATATTCACCACAAGATACAATTATTTGATTTTTCCTAGACACCCTAAAGGTATCAACTCTTCATCACTCAATAAGTCACTGCAATCTGATTAACTTCTTTATCTGTTTATTACTTTCAGTTCGTATTCCTATTAATTAAATTTTCCTCTTCAACCAACTGGCAACTTATTTTGTTGTCAGTTCCTTTTATAATTTTGGGTTTGGATTAATTTGGATTAGAGCTAGGGAAACAATTTTTACCGGTCGAAAAATTTATTGCCCATTTTTCTAATTTTAGGAAATCCATTAGGCTGACGTTCATCTCGGCGGCCCTTGATTATTGGGTTCGTCGGCAAAAATTTTTTTAATTAATTAGTTTGTCTTTTGGCTCCCGACCCTTCAATATACCTCATAACAATCTAATAGTATTTTATTCGTCTTCAAAATCAAATTTGCCACCAGTTACCACTCCCACCCCGAAAAATATTGATTTTTACTTTTTTCAAAATTTTAATTAATTTTAATTGATTTTGATAATTTTTAATATTTTTATTCGTGTTTTATTATAACCCCAACAAATTATTATTAACGGACTCGGTATTAAATATCCGCGGATTAAGGGTGCATAGGATTAGATATATCAGATCACGGCCCGTGGATTCATCAGGCGCTATTGCAATGCACATTTTTACTTGAAATGATTCGTAGAGAGCTAAATTGCCAGAGCTAAATTGTCACAAATATTTGGATTACTGACATTTAAATTTATAAAATACTAACATGACATAAATAAAATGTTAGAGAATTACTTATAAATATGTCTATTTTCTAGGAATTTATTCAGACATCAACTATATTTCACTAAATCAATAATTAGCACAATTATAAAAAAGAATAATTATCAAGGAGCTACAGACAAATAATTACAATAACACTAATTATCCAGAGCACCAATGCAATTGATTTGAAAAATTATTTTCGCATAAAATAATCGCTTTTTGACAAAAAATAATTAAAATTTACACGCCGACTTGAACATCGGAGGCTAGAGATAATAAAAATAACATATAATAATAACATAAAAATAAAAAAATAATTTCTGTTTTTTGACTTTTGTTGCACGAGTAATAAAATAAAAGTATGAAAAAACAAAAGAAGTTACATTTCAATTTTTAAATTTATAATAAAATAAGCCCTTGCTGCGAATCAAAAATATAATTATTAATTCAAAGCAAGGGCTTATTTTGTTACTCACTTATCTGATATATTAATTTATGCTGCTACCGAGGTCACCGTTTTATGCTTATACAATAATAATAATAATAATAATAATAATAATAATAATATAATAATAATAGTAATAATAATAATAATAATAATAATAATAATAATAATAATAATAATAATAATAATAATAATAATAATAATAATAATAATAATAATAATAATAATAATAATAATTGTGATATGCAAATACAAAAAAACAATTTCGAATTCTGATAAATTATTTTTCACATTGTCATCGTATTTCAGGTAATTCACGGCACTAACAATGTCATCAAATGATGATCTTATTTAGATTAGTATCTAACCTAACTTTAGATTAGTACCCTAACGTCAATATTTTAGAATATTTTGAAAACCAAAACTTCTTAATTACACGAAAATTACTCTTGCAGTTAAATATGATAAAATTTTGTCTTAACCATGACAATTTATATTCATGAAATACTTTAAAGCCGTTTTTTGCATCAATTTATTAGATATAAAGTTATTTAATTCATACAGCCATTTTTTTTATTTATAAAGTCAATTTTTGTGATATAAAGTCAATTGTGGGTTGCCAAATAATAGTTTATAAAAAACACCACATGACCGAGAAAAATATGAATGTCAATAAAACGCTGTCTGGCCATGAGTACAGAAAATGAAGATTAGAGAAGGAGCAACAGCTTATTCAAGATAAAAAGTTCATATATATTGAGAATGAAATCACGCCAAACAATAAATAAGCAAGAACAAAAAATGATTGAAAAACAGAGTTTACGATGGCAAAATGTTCTTCTTCGATTAATGAATATTACTATGTATCTTGCAAAGAAATGCGGTTTATTTTTAGAAGAGCATAGAAAAAACGGCTTTAAGGAAACCATTATCACATCAAAAGATTTAGTAGATGAAGTAAAGATTGAACCGATATGTAAACCACTAAGGAGGATACACCAAGTGAAACGTCGCTTTCATGAAATTGAACAAGATGAACCCATAGTTTGTCCTAAGAATTTAGAAGTTGAATTCTTCAATCCGCTGCTAAGGTCATTGAAAGAAAGATTTGTACAGTTAGATGAACATTCGAAAACCTGGGTTTTTTTATACCTGAAAGAAGAGAATTTAGTGAATTGTGTACCGCCCTCCAAATGAAACTCACAGTGAATTTTGTGGTGAGTAAATCAGTATTAAAACGTTCCTGCTGGTACGGTTAAGAATAAAATTACTTTGCACGTCGTGTTAAATTTTATAAATTAGCATAATATCCAAGAGTTATATCCGAATGTCTGGATTGTCATGAGAATTTTACAAACAATTCTTGTGCAGTAGCAAATGGAGAAAGAAGTTTTTCATATATAAAATAATAATACATACATATCAAAATACATACAACTGTTTATAGAAATATTATATACATGAAAAATTTTATATTTATATTATTATTACCTGTATTTTTATGAGGATTATTGATGAATAAAGAGGATTTCGAGGATATCTATTAAATGTATAAATAATTAAAATCTGTCTTCAAACAGAAATGTTGCTGTATAGTATATAAATGATTTTTCTAATCATTTCCATTCAAGAAATTTTGATTTGGTAAAGGTTTTCTAGAGAATTTTAGTTTTTGTAAATTTTTGAGTTGAGATATTTTTTAACGGATTTTGAGTTTTGGGATATTTTTCCCATGAGTAAGTTGTATTACGATATTATCCTTGTATATCCTAAATGTTTAGTTGTTGTTGATAAAAGAATCCCATGGATATTGACATTAACCTATATCGAAATCATCTTTATTCATCAATAATCTTCATAAAAATACAGGTAATAATAATATAAATATAAAATTTTTCATGTATATAATATTTCTATAAACAGTTGTATGTATTTTGATATGTATGTATTATTATTTTATATATATATATATTTGACAAAATTTATCTAAGTATTTAACTTAAAAAAAATAAAAATTAAGATTTGGGATATTTTTCTCATGGGAAAGTAAATTCTAGATAATAACCTTGTATATCTTCAATGTTAAGTTGTTGTTGATAAAAGATTCTCATGAATATTGACATTAACTTGTATCAAATTCTTCTATATTCATAGATAATCCTCTTTAAAATACATGTTATATTAATAATAATATAAAATTTTCCATGTATAAAATATTTGTATAAAAAGTTGTATCTATTTTGATATGTATGTATGTATGTATTATTTTCTATATGCATAAATATTTGACAAAATTTTTCTAAGTATTCAACAACTTGTAAAAATAAAAATAAAGTTTTCGGAAATTTTGGGTTGGGAAAAATATTTCAAGGAATTTTGAGTTTTTTTTTACTTTTACTTTTTCTTTGGATTTTGAGTTTTGCAAAACTTTAAGTTGGAAATATTTTTCTCTAAATATCAATGGATATCTTTATATAATATACGGTTGATTTTGTATAATAAAATAATTTTCTATAAATATCCTCACATTTTTATATGTAAAAAATCAATAAGACTACTATATAATTTTCAAATTTTTCCTAAGTATTTTTTATTATAATGCTTTTATTTAATGACACGTATTGTGTCGAAAATAGGAATAAAATTCTATAATATAACTTTATCTATGTTTGATAATATATAGATGTTGTTATATTATGGTAATTAGCGCTGATGTTATTCATTGTCTCGTCATGTGTTAAAGCATACGACTATGATTCTATTATATAAGAATGGTACGGTTTTCATAATATATAGAATGATGTTATATTACGACGTGACCTATATTTTAAATTAGAAACTTTGAAGCAAATTTCCGTGAGAACTTAATATTTTTTGTATACAAACACCATGTGTTTTAGCGACCTACATAAAATTCTGAGTTGACCTAGGTATTTTCCAGGGGAGGGGTGTTGTGAATTGGACATATCCATCTACTCTTATTGAAGCTTCGTTTACACTAGTAGTTAACAAAGTGTACGTAAGTTGGTTAAGAAGTAATTTGGTTGTGTTAAGGAAGTTTAGGTGCAGGTTGTCACTTGTAGAAAAAAATAATAATAAATACTTTAAAATTAATAATTTTTAAAAATTCCAATTATACATTATAATTCCCCTTATCTTATCCGAGCAGTAAATAAATCCAAACATGTAGGATAACTATTAAGCCTAAACTTGAAAAACTGCTATAATGATGGTTTAGACTAAAACTCCCAGATTTTAGGAGATCTAAAATTTCAAAAATAATTTCCAAAGACACATTTTTCCTTTTAAGTTTTAGAGTAATAGTATCTGACATTTTTCTTAAGGAGATAAAATTAAAATCAATAAAAATATGTATAAGTTCGAGTATAGAAAAAAATGGCTTACCATATAATCCTGTCACCTTAAAATTATTTATATTATGCTACCTTATCAATGTAAAAACACGTTTAATCAACTAAATTTTTCTAGAAAATGTGATTATTTTCCTTAAAATTTAAAACAAACTGATTTTAAACCGAGCTAAATCGAATGAAATCGTATAAAAATAGAATTGGGTGTATTTCAAATAAAATAAATTCAGTAGAAATATAAAAATCAAAAACAGACATACTTTCAAACAAAATAAAAATTGAATAAATTAGAAAGGCTTTCTTATGCGGTAGTCATCAAAGTAGATTTCAAATAGAAAATAACCAAATTCAAGATGATTTTCATTTAATTAAAAATATTGATAGATGAGAAAAATAACTGAATTTATATGAAATGATTATAGAGCTTCACATAATAAATAAAAGAAAAATATTCAAACCAAAAAACTGTATGAAATCATCAAAAATTCGTGATTAAAATTCGGTAAGAAATGTTTGGAAAATGTTATCAGACTTAATATATGATGCAAAATAATGCGAACTAGAAAGAAACAGTTATTAAAGAAACAATGATGATAAATAAAAGACGACGATAAAATAAAGGAAACTCTAACTATTATGAACAGTCGTCCATATAAGGTCCTAAATAATAGAGATAATTGAATTTATTGAAAATATTTATGTTAATTAACCCCTTAACGCACTTTTTTTTATACAACGGCAAAAATAAATCTTTTTTTTATTATTGATAATTAATATATATATATATATATATATATATATATATATATATATATATATTTATTACACTGCTCGAGATATAATCGTTAGTGAATCTTAAACAAAACTTTATATTTCGTATACCCGAGTCTCTCTCGGGCATGCACAAATTTTCCAGTAACACTTACCCGAGTTAAACTCTGGCATGTGCGTTAAGGGGTTAATAAATGGAATTAAAATATATATAATCGAATTAAAAATTGTATTAAAAAAACAAAAATATTATACATTATTCAAATAAAGATTTCATTAAATAAAAATAATAAAATAAACTGTTCTTTGATAAGATAAATTAAAATAACATAAAATACCCAACAGGTTTCTAAAAAAAATTGTAAAAAATAAAATTTTGAAAGAAAGTTCTTTTTATTTCTAGAAAACGTAAAAAATATCAAAATCGAAAACTCAAGATTAACCGCAAAAAATAATAAAAATAAGCCACGGGTTGCACATGTCTGGTAAAGTCCATAAGATAACTCCTTGCATATTTCAAGATTTTGTGTTAAATTTCAAACTCTTAAACACGTCACTTCAAAACTTAAAAGTGGTGTGTTTGTCGAATATGCACGTCATGTGAAAAGAACCTTCGTAATTATACATATTTTCCGTACGTATAAATATATAAATACTTTAATATTTATATTTGCACAATTTTATATAAGACTTTTGAAATTCAACTGTGTGTTTAACAGGTTAAAAATAATAAAAAAAATAATTTCCAGTAAAATTATCTCTAATATTCAAAAACCTATTAATTAAAATATTATTAAAAGATTCCATTTGATAAAATTCTATGAAGGATAATCAAAATTTAATGATAATCAACAACTCCTCTAGATTTTAAAACAAATAGTTATTCCATTGACAGACACGGAATAAACAAATAATTGAAAGTAAATAAATTAAAGCTTATCATTCGCAATTATCTTCAGCAATTAAATTTTACTTTATATTTTAAATAATTTTTTTAAAAATTCATAAATAAACCATGATATCAAATTATCCGATATTTTTCATCTGTTTGTTTACATTTTTCCTAATTCTTAAATAACCGCCCACGAAAACAAATCAAAAATAAACATACAAAAGTAGATTAGTGTATAAAATCATTAGTAATAAATCCTCGAGGTTCGAAAAATGGAAAGTCTTGCTTCGAATGTTGTCATTACTACGTTCTTTAAACTGAAATGAATCTTCTATAAAAAAATGGACCTTTTTTCTTTTAAATATTAATTTTGTTTTATTATTATGTTTTGATTTCACTTTTGTTCTTCTATTTAATTCAAAAACTTTCACAAATAATGTTTGTAGGAATATTGATCAAAAAACTTCTTTTTTATACCAAGTAGACAATATTTCCACTGAGCCTTTATAGGAGTTGGTAATTTTATTTTATTTTATTTTCCCATTGGGGAATTTATAATTTAATTTTATAGCTTTTAGCATGAATTTGATTTGGGTATTTTTAATATTTAATTAACAATGTCAAAATCTGTTGAGGAAATCTACTAGAAAACCTTATGCAAAGTCATGAATTTTACGGTTGTGTTAATGGCCACGTTTTGGAGGTAAAGTTTACCGTATTTATAAGTTCCAGTTTGGAAAACTAAATTTAGAAAAAGTCCAAACTTTAGAAAATACATTTGAAAATAATTGATTTAAATTATCGATAGCTATTTTTTGATTAATATAATATTTATGATATAATTACAAGAAAGCGTCATTCAAACACAAGTTTTACGGCATATTTTGAGAGATTATTTGTCATTGTTAGGTAAAAAAAACATTGAATTTAATTTATATATAGAAAGAAATTATTAATTTTTTAATATTTTAAATATAGGCATGCTTGATTTTAAAATTTTAATAAAAGTTTTAATAATTATATGTGAATTGTTGTTGATAATGTTATCAAACCCAAAAATTAATGTACAAAATGCTATGAGTACGAATATTTTTAATTAGTAGAAATGTCTTTGTTTTTTTTAAATTAATTTTTGATATTAAATTTTTTTATAAAAGTGAATTTAAATGATTTAAAAAATCTTAAAAAATATAATAAAATATTTAAAAGTTAATTTGTTTCAATATATAAATTAAAATCCATCTTATTTTTGGTTTTTTTACTTGATGATGACAGTGAATTTGTCGGAATATATCGTAAAGTGTGTTTGGAATGGCACTTTCCTGTCATGTTTATTTAATTATTAATTTATGATATAACTGATAATTTACAACATTGGCTTTTAAACATCTAAGCTTTCGGAACTTTAGAAATTACACATTACTGCTATGCAACCTATAGGAATTTAATAGGAATGCTTTTAATTAAAAATCTAGCTATTTAGGATTGAAATTAGATTTGTTAGAAATTTATATTTTATCAATGTGTTTAATTTTTATATATTCTTTGTTAATTTTTTGAAATGGAGCAATATAAATGTTTGATGTAAATTATAAATTAATATTAATATTTAATTTGAAAAAATTGGCTTTATGGTTAGTGATGCGTAACAAAGATAACTGTAAATTACAATAACACACTTTTATATAAATACTAAAGTGTAGTTAATATTTAACAAGCTCATTAAAACCAAAATTCAAACGATTTTTTTTATTTTTTTTTGCTTCATACGTTTGGGGCTTAAAGCATGTCTATGTGCAAACCCTCTTTCCTGACAAAACAGTAAACGCATTAGCATGTTTTTAATCAATTGCGTATGTATTAGGCTTAAATATTAAAAAAAATAATCTAAATCAGCGGTTTTCAATCGGTGGTACGCCAGATGTCACTAGGTGGTTCACGAAAAAATAAATAAAAATAAATTGTATAACTTAAAATTTAACATTTTTACAATATTAATTTCAAGCATTATAATCGTCCATCATGCGTCTTGCTGTTTTAAATTTTCTAAAACTTCATCTTAACATGCCCAAAACTTTATTTTTTATAGTTACAGGTGTATATTTAATACTCTGTTTATATAAGATTCTAAGTTTAACATTTAACTGTAACAACTATTCGCTAGGTAGGTACAAATGAGTAATGTCCACTGTTAGGATTTCCGCCTTTCGTATTTTGGCAACTAAGTCTAGTATCAGTAAATAAATCCATAAATTTTATTTCTCTATTATTCTTATTTAAACAAAATAAAATAATTCGTTTTTCCATTTTTAAATTTAATATTATAAAATATTTTTATAAAATTAAACTTTAAAAATTTCATCAGATATCAGCTTTCTTTATATCCACTAACAGTGACTAACAATAACAAAATTCTAAGTCTAAGATTCAATTCAAAATAATCAATAATGGTTATTAGAATTATAATTTATGCTGTTTTTGATTCGACTTATACTGGTGGTACGCCGACATTAAAATTTGTTACCTGGTGGTACAATGAAAATAAAGGTTGAAAACCACGGATCTACATTAGGCACTTTTGTATGAACATTTCAATTGAGAATATTTGAATTTATGCAAAGAATTTAACAAAAATATAATTAAGTACAATAATTCGTTTTATTTATCATTATCAATTTTATATTGTTAAGAATTATGCATCAAGATAGAAAGAACAATTTTTATATAAAGCTCAATATACTAGACAAATATAGACTGTATATGGTGGCCTTTTTGTCTTTTGACTAACACAAAACTGTCTAACGCCGGCACTGTTCTCACAATTTACATTTATTTTTTATAATTGCCAATCGCTTCTAATTTCCTTTAAAATTTATTTATTTAGTCAGTCTGTAATTTTATTAATTACTATTTAATGAATGTTTAATTAATTCACGACATCTCTTTAATTTTTAATTAATTTTCATCATTTTTATAAAACAATGACATTGAGCTTGCTACTAGAAATAACCTATCTTAATCTCTAATCTTCCTACGGTATGAGACTATATAGAATATAATAAAATATAAAATCATTCAGAATATGTGAAGTGGGCGACAAAAATAACCGAAATATTATTAATTTTTTTGTATTCTAAAAAATATATATAAAGTTCTTAAGGATGACTACAAATTTTCAACATAGCCTTATCAGATGTCACACTAATGTCAACAATTTCACTGACAAAATGCACTAGAACAAATACATTTCTATCTAGCTAAATTATTTTTATTTGGTAAATAGTTGACAATAAACACATTAACTTTATCAATTTTTATAAAAAAGGATTTTTAGAGCTTCTTTTCGTTCCATGGTCTGTCGAGAGGATTATTGTCTAAAGAATCTGTTATACAAAGAAAAGCTTGTACAATTCTTTGATTTCCACAGTTATAATTTTTGTTTTTATTTCACAGTACAATTATTTTTGTGGTATTTTATAGCAAAATACTTTTTTATTATATATACAAATTAATTATCCATATTCTCTAGGTACCTAAATCTTAAATATTTTCATGGAAATATTAGGAACCACAAATAAAACAAGACGACGGTTAAGCATGGAAATAAATGTATGAAAATCCATGATTGGATCACAACTGAGAGTAATTAAATAAAAAGGAAAGAAACCGAGTTCTGGATATACTTAGTTGAGACCTCTAACCGAAAGATGGGAGATAAAATACACTGTATTAAATAGTGTATAATAGTTACAATCAAAAAGCAATATCCAAATTTAAAATAAAATCTCACCAATACTATAGGCATCATATATTTCAAGTAATCTTCATTTTTCAACACAATCCAATCACGAAAGACTTGGAGAACAAATTTGGGATTGAGGTCTTTCCACTGATCAGTATTATACATAGTGTATGCATTGATTTTCACAAACGGTTCTTCTTCTGGATCCCCAACATCGTGAGGAATTGCAAAGAGACTGCTTCTTGTCTCAAGCGTCCCTTTGTGTATATATAAGATTAGCGAAGAATCAACTGACTTAGTTGAATCGGCAATATTATACTGAATTGATTCTTGTAACTTAGGCCAAAGAGCTACCAACGACCAGCTTGAATAGTGATGCACATCATAAGTATTATACATTCTGTATTCGTGTCCTATGTTAAAACGTCGTTAACGTTAAAACAATAAAGATATTTGAAAAAATTGTTCATTATCTTTTTTTTTATTCCCACAATATTGCTTTGCTTTGACATTTAAATAATAAATATTCATAATTTCTTATTATCATAATATTGTAAATGATAAATAATAAAGGCGTAATAACTGTAAAAATTTTTTACAAATTTTATTAAATGAGAATTTTCCATTATTAAATATCCCTTTTTAATCCAATGCGAAACCTTAACTTTCCAATAGAGTACCTTCCTCCTAATACCGTGGAATACTTTTTAGTACCTATCATTGAAATTGAAATTGGATCGAAATCACGAATATAATATGGTCAAAAATTTCTTCATTTATACTTTAAAAATTTTTTAAAAAAAATTATACTAAAAATCTCAATTATTTAAAAATTTAATTTAGTAAATTTTAAAAAATTGAAATTTAACAAAATTTTAATAAACTTTTAAAAAAACATTTTTAAACTTTTTACATTTATTTTCATCTTACAGCAAAAATTGCGATTACTAATATCAATCAATTTCATAGGTCGGCTGTGATCAAGAACTTGAGAACGGAAATTACGGAATTGTATAACCAATATTTATAACCAAGTTCCGAACGCAATCTAAGTAATGTTTGAAATCCATTTATTAACACAAAATTCAGACAATTGTGTTCACTCGTATGTTTCAATTTTCTCAGTCGACAGTTATCAAGAACTTGAGAACAGAGATGGCGGGCAGTCATTCCAGTGTATATGACATTGCACCCATTGGATAAATATTCAAAACCAAGATCTGAATACCATCTTAGAGAGACTTTAAGTCTACTAATAAACACGATGACGATCCTACAATGCAAAATGCAAAAACAAACCTCACTATCTATATCACACAAAGCAAATTCAATCATTGATAGTTTTTCATTCATTGAATTTCTACGTCTCTTCCTCAATTCCAAAAGATATATATATATATAGGAAACAATTTTACTTATTTAATTATAAAGAATAAGCTACTTTAAACATTAATAACTTTTTTATTGCTCTCGTAACCCTTTAGCATGTTCAAACATTCCTTTATATGTAACTTTGTATGTAATTTTTGCAACATTTGATAATTTATATTTCCTGTTGATTTAAATTTTCAGTATTTTAAATTTTTTGAAAATAAAATCGATTGAAAATAATTGCATTGGAAAAATAAAATTTAAAAGTACAATTCTCAAATATAATTTATATACTTAACATTGTGTTTATGAGTAACAGTATTGCACTAGAAATTTGAAATCAAACTAAATTTAAACGTGGCATGCAAAGTGAAGTCCATTAAATTTTAATAGTTTTTTTAATGACAATTCGATTAATCACTATTTGAAATTGTGTTTAATACTAATTGATTAGATTTATTGAGGGGGTTGTAACCATAGCAACCAGTCTTTATATTAGCATTAAAATATTTTAACTTTCTCATCTTCGATCTGTTTTCACTTACAATTTCACTTACACCATTTTTGTATTCTATTTTCCATAAGCAAAAAAATGTGTACACTGCTCGATAAATGCATACAGACTTATTAATGACTGGCAGTCAGAATCGTGGGACAAATGGGCACACAATTTCTAGTTAATTGTTAAAAGATATGAAATATAATCGAATTTTAATGCTTTGACCAAAGTTTATGGGAAAAAATAAAATTCCATCAGAGAAGAAGCAGAGCGGAAATTGGATTTCATAATTATTTATTTAAATTATATTTTTGATAAATGATTCCGATATCGACAAGTTATTTTAAAGTTAATCATAATTACAGTATTGAAATTTATTATTAAATTAAAAATAAAATATCGGCATTCACATGTTTATTAGATCGAGTAAGGATATCAATTGATTAAAAATATTTATTTTAATGTCAAATTTATGTGATTTGAAAATCAGCTGATCTGAAGATAACCAAATAACTTTATTTTGAGAATTCAGCATTATTACATAGCTATTCATAGTTATAAATCTAATATTCGGTGTTAAAAATTTATTATTCAAGGTTATAAATCTATTATTCAAAGTTGTAAATTTTATTTTTTAAATATAAAAACTAAAGTGAATATAAAAACAAAATATATTTAAATTAGAAATATCCCGACATTTTTTATTAAATAAAATGTTCTCTTCTTAAGGATTTTTCTAGCTATCTTCGCATACATCTCCAAAACTAAATGGCACTGTTCAACATATATATTATTCTCTGATAGGATATCAGATAATGCTTCTTCCACTGTTATTTCATTATTGGATGCTTTCATGGCTCTTAACTTTGATTTAACCATACTTAAAAATTCCTCAATTGGATTTAGTTGAGGGGACCACGGAGGTAAGTATTCTTTACTTATTCTATGCCTATTCAAGGCTTCAGTTGCAATCCTGGACTTATGAAAAGGTACATTATCCATAATTAAGTTATGATCAGGATATATATCAAAGTAATGGGCCAATTTATTGTCAGTAAAAGAAGTAAGTAACTCTGCATTATAAGCCCCTGATCTATATTCAAACGTAATAGGACCATTGATATTTATAGCACAAAGCAAGCTTTTATTAATATTGTTGAGTTCCCCAAATGCCGAGGACATTTGTGTTAAAAATAGTAATTAACAATATATAAATAGTAATTAGTATATTTGGGGTTATATAATTAGTAATTAATATATGATGATTATATATAATTTGGTTTTTCCAAAAATGACGTAATTACTAAAAATAGTAATTACTTAAATTAATTCACTAGAAATAGGAATTAAATTTTCAATTTGGAAAAACCAAAAAATCAAGTTATTTTGATTGGTCAATAGACTTAGAAATTTGGTATTTAAGCAGCGTTGAAATTCATTATTTTGAACACTAGTTTGCCTTATGAAACTCGATATAGACTGACTGAATAAAGGAATCCCTCGGATATATCAATCATTTCAAAAAAATTTAAATCAGGTGAGATTCTGCCTAAATACCCTCCACTAGCTCATTAGTTTGTGAGTTATAGTGAGATAAGGAAATTAATTTAATTAGCCATCTTCTCTTCCCTCTATCTTCTCAGTTGATCAGGAATCGTAGATCTGATCGACTTGTTAACCTCAGGATGATATAGTATCGACTCTTTATCTTGCTTCAATAGTCAACCCCCAAACTCAATAATTTTTGTCCCATTGTATTTATTGTATAATCTGTAATTGTTGTTCAACTTAATAAATATTTTAAACGGACATCGTTCTCTCAGTGATTTATTCTATCGTATTATATCGATTAATTGAACGCGCAATCCACGGATATGGTTGTAGTTTATCCACCCAACAAGAGGAGTCAACAAAATTACGGTTACCGGGCACAGTAATATAAGCTTTCTCATTAACATAACTGTGTCCAAAACCACGCCGGCAATGATTGTTGAATCCAGATTCGTCTAAAAATACTAGTTTTTCAAGTGGCAACCTGACAATTTTGATTTCATAAATTGCTTTTTTATCTAAATTATCTGGTGAATTACGTTCAGCTGGCACAAGAGTGAGACGTTTTCTGGTTATTTTGAGTTTTTTAATTTGCGAACTATCGTGGGTTGTGACATAAACACACCTGTAGTGTCTTCAACTATTACAGCCATTTCTTGTTGCGAAAGTTCGTTGTTACATGCAATTGTGTTAAACAACATATTCTCTGTATCAGAAAGAATAGTTTTTTTCTTTATCCCATGTTTCTTTTCTTTTTTAAGTCGATGAAACAAAAGCAATTCCGTCTTGTTGCTTGTTAAGTATATTTCTAATCGAACTGATACTTAATCCAACTGCAAAAGCTATGTCCTTAACTGGAGGTTTATTTGCAGATTTAGCCATATTAATTACTAAATTATGCATTTCATTCGTTACAGTTACACGCTTTTTTCTTTCCATTATTATGGTATTTTTAAAACCTAAAAAATAAAATTTATAACTTTAAATAATAAATCTATAACCTTGAATAATAAATCTATAACCTTGAATAATAAATCTATAACCTTGAATAATAAATTTATAACCTTGAATAATAAATTTATAACCCCGAATATTAGATTTATAACTATGAATAGCACTATAATTAAATCATTTAAAGATTAGATTTTTACTATTTAGCATTACAAGATTAAATTTTCTAATGTGTATATATGAATCTAAAAATATAAACTAAGAATAAAAAATAGATTTCTACATGATGTTAAACTTTAATTTTGAAATTCAGGCAACTGCATTTTTGTTAAAACGAGATATTTAAATTTAGGACATTGATAAGTTTTAGCAGACAACTCTTTTTGTTTTCTGATGATAGACAATGTATATTTACTATCGGCGCTTGTTTAGAATTGCCCCGCATTTTTTAAATAAATTTTATTTTAAATAATAAACGTTAAATAATAAAGGTTAATGTTTTCCAGCCAAGATCCAGACTTCAAAGAAACCTCGTTTCTACAGGTTTTTTTCGTATTTTTCTCTTTCATCTGTGATCGATAAAATCATTTCGTGGTTGTTTAGGCATGCTTTGCGTCGATTTAATATACCTCTATCTTGCAAAAATCTAATGGCACCTTCCTTGGTTCGAACAGTGTCATAAAGTGACAATAAGTTCAAATTAATCATTGATGTTTTGTTAGGTTGATAATCCATCTTTAAAAGTATTAAATGCCCTATAATAAAATTTATTTAAAAAATGCGGGGCAATTCTAAACAAGCGCCTTACTATCTATTAATGTTTATTAAAGATGTTTTAACGAAATAAAATATTTTATACACAAATTGACTTTGCGGAATTTTCAAATAAACGGTTCAGATACAGATTTAAAAAATCCGTCAAATTTACCTTCCAGGTAACCAAATGTTCCGTAATCAATTTGGTGTTTATTTCTCGCGATTGCGATGCTGTCGCCATTCTCAAGGGAAACAGAAACAGAAACATTATCCAGCCAAACCGTTCCTCCATCAACAACAAAATAAAGTTCATTGAACAGCGCGGATTTGTACCAACTGGGATATTTGCTAATTGGATACCAATTAATTACTGGTTTAATTACTTATTTTACCTATTTTCTAATATTGGTTTTTGCCAATTTTCTATTTTTTCTTCCCAAGATTCCACATTTCTCATTGCATATTCAATCATTTGACTGGTACCCAACTTGAGATCGTCACAATGGAACCATCGAGCGTATCTCCTGTGTTTTTATGAAATAAACTTTAATGGTTTGTACAAGTAAAAGAACTACATTCTAAATTACTATGAATTTCTAATATACCAAAAACCCAAAATTTCGGAGTGTACGTACCTTGTCATATATTGGTACTTTTGTATCATACTCAGTTGAAATACTCATTAGTCACATTACCTAGCAGACAATAAACTGTCACAATGAACGTAACAAAAAATGAGTGGCAAAAATTAAGTGAATGAAAATTAAACAAAAGAAAAGAAAATTACAGATTCAATATCATTCTGTGATAAAGATAAAAAAAGAAGACAGTTTTAGGCGAAAAGTTACGCACTCATAGTAAATGTAAAATATAAATTGTGGTGAACTAATTACCTGATTTTATGAGCGATGGCCAGAAGTAAGAAATAAAATTTTCACCCCAATTACAAAAAATCATCAAATTATCAGGTTTCTTATGAAACTCTTAAAAGTGATTTTTCTAACCTATTAAATGATGAAGAATCTAATTCTGAGTATGTAAATCGTGATTTTTTTTAATAATACTTTTTACAAAAATAAAGGTAATTAATTCGGTTTAAAAAAAATGTTTGTTTAAAAAGCCAATGTAAATAGTTTAGTTTAAAAATAAAACTTAATTTGATTTCTGAATTTTACTTAAATGTTAAAATATAATTTAATGTCTCCTAGTATTCACAAATATAATAAGGAAGCTCCAACTGAATTGGAATTAAAGATTGCAACCTTCATTAATGAATTGCAAAATACCAATAATATGAAAGAAGATGAGATACGAGCACTATGTTGGAAGAGCAAGGAAATATTTTTAAACCAAAATATTTTATTAGAATTAGAAGCTCCAATTAAAATTTGTGATTACATTCATAGTTTACAGATCTATTACGATTGTTTGAATATGGGGAATCTACTACAGATTCTAACTATTTTTTTCTTGGTGATTATGTTGATCGCGGTAAATTTTCTCTCGAAACCATTTGTTTGTTATTGGCTAATAAAATCAAATTTCCGGAAAACTTACTTTAACTCAGAGGAAATCATGAAAGGCTGCCATAAACAGAATTCCCACGACCACTAAATAAATTGCTTTAAGAGTGACTTAAATACATCAATATCTAGTTGTGAGGTATACGATCAAATCTGATACCAAATAATAAAGAAAAGATCAAACTTCTAGCAAATTTGATTTACGTTTTATATGGAATAAATAATAATAATCTTCAAAAACTAATAAATTAAATTATCTCTGTACTCGAATTCTTGAGCATTGTCAAACGAATGGATTGACTCACATCAGTGATCATTTTAGGATATGTACTAGTAAAAAAATAGGTATGTTCACTAATAAGTCTCCACAACTCCAGTTAGTCTTTGTTCTTAGCTCGTTTATCAAAATTAAATTATATCAAATTGTTCAAAACTGTATTTTTATACACAATATTTTAACATTTGTTAATTTCTTGTTCATCTCACCAAGAATTAAATAACTTTGGGAATATATATTATGTTTTGCAAGATGTTGAAATGGGTGGTACTGAATTGTAAGGGTGTGTAGTGTTCATCAAAAAAAGCAAAGAAATCAATGTAACATGTAACTGAAAATGCAGCCTTTATAGGTTATATATCATTAAGTTTGACTACACAATTATAAAAATACTGGAAATAGTTGGTTTGAATATTCGTAAAATAATTTATTATTATTTAAATCATTATGTTTTAGAATTACAGTAAAACCCCATGTTATACAAAATAGCGTTAAGTGGGGTTTTACTGTATTACTTACAATAACAGCAAAAAATGTTTGAAATAATAAAAATACGTTTGTGTAACACCACACGGAAGAAGAGATGTGAGACAAATTATTTTGGATTTCGTGGAAGATAAATGCTGCGTTAAATGGGGTTTTACTTATTTACTTACAATACCAGCAAAAAATGTTTGAAATAATAAAAATACGTTTGTGTAACACCACACGGAAGAAGAGATATGAGACAAATTATTTTGGATTTCGTGGAAGATCAATGCTGAGTGAAATTTTCGGGGAATCCCGCTATTATAATAAAACCACGTTAAAACTGAAACAGCGCTAAGGGGACCAGAGTCTTACTGTATTAAATTAAGGGTTTCCAAATTTTGAAATGACAGACATGCATTGTATGTACTACAGAGCGAATGACTATGCTACTGAAGCAAGAACTAAAAATAGTTATTTATTTAATTTTTGAGGTGGGGAAGTCTTTTAGGGACTCCGGATTTATCTGTCCCAATGGGTATGAAAGGTGGGACATAGATATCCCACTGGTACTTATTATTCTAATAACGCAAAAAAGCTATGGAAAAAACCTTTTTTATCATAAATTAGGTGTGATACGGAGTAAAACAGCTTTTGCATAATGGTACATTACAAGCTGCACAAATTGTTTTGGTTCTTTTTTCCTGCTTCCTCTTAGTTCAGCGATGACACAATGCGGGCTGAATTTATAGCTCAGAATTCCCTCTGGGCTTCTGTAAACATTTTCTGGGACATATATGATCCATTGGAACTGAAAGGGTTAACTGATGTAAACCATGATCCGTAGGAATACAATGAGTTCGAATGTGTGACTAAAATCACAAAGTATCATGTCGAAGGATTGCTGTGAAAGAACATGTATTAAGTCATCGCACAGTTAAGAATATTTTGCATCAAGTCGGTTTGAATCCATACCACATTTAACATGTTCAAGCACTTATGTTCTTTGATTATAAAGCAAGGATTACCTTTTGTCAATGGCTCATTAATTGTTACACTCCGAATGCTTAGCTTTTATCTAAAATTTTATGTGCCGACGAATCATCTTTCACTAGGGCGGAATCGATAATTAACACAGCATTCATGTTTAGTCAGATGAGAATCTTTATGCAGTTTAAGCATCAAGAGAATAATTTTTTGGCTGAAATCTTATTAGACTTTATATTTTTGCCTATTAGACTGACAGGATCGATTTATTTTCGTTGTCTTTAAATTACTTGCTTGAAGTTTTCACTAATCCATTTGCAATATATGTGGCTCATGCATAACCGTGGCCCTACACATTTTCTAAACCGTGTTAAAGAATATTTAAACAAACGTTTTAAAAGAAAATGAATAGGATATGGCTGACATGTTACATAGATACTTAGCTCACCTCAATTAAATCCGTCAGATTTTTATTTGTTAGGACATTTGAAAAGTATGATGTGAATGAATGGAAACTTAGAATTGAAAACAAGTGATTAAAAAATACATCATTTAAGCAAAATTTAAACAATCTTGGGATATTTGACTTGGTGATGACCACCCACATGTTTTCTTTTTTTCACTTTTTTTATTAATTTCTGTTAAGAATATTTATGAAAACATTGCTTATCTTTCAGAATTTAGCATGGAAAAGTAAGCCATAAATTTTTATGCAAATATTAGAAAATTTTTATTTTCGATTCTGTATTCAAGTTCGTGAACATTGTCAACCGAAGAGATCATCAATCCATATAAGTGAACAAAGTGAGGGTTTTAAGTGTGAAATAGTCATGTCTGATTTGAAAATGTTATTAATAATTTTAAAAATGATTTTGAACATGTAATATGTGAAGTATTGTTGATAAGGTTATTGGATTCGAAAAGGCGTGTGCAAAATGCTTTGAACACGTGAATTTTGAATATCGTTAAATAGTTTAATTTATTTTTTAAAGAAACATTTTTAATATATTGAATATAGTAAAAATTTGAAAAATGATTTATTATATCAAATTAATAAAATGTGTGTAATTAGTTTTCACTTTATCAGTTATCATAAACCAGCACAAATAAAGGTGTACTATAAGAAATAATAATTTTATATAGAGAAAAATATACATACTTGAAATACGGAAAAAAATTTAGGCGATAAGTATAAATTATGGGAATATATTATGGTAAAAACAAACAAAAATTGGGGTGAGAAAAATAAAATAAAACACACACACTGCAACGATAACCAAATAATAAAAAATCTACACATAAAGACACATTACGGGTATTTTTTATAGTAAAAAGATACAGTTTGACGATATTTCAAGCGCCTTATCCCATTTCACCTATCCATGAGTACGAGAGGAGTAAAAAGCAACAATGTATTTTATAATTTATTTAATAAAATTCCAAATTAAAACGTTTTAAGAAATTCGGAAAATTATGTAAAATTGTCGGAAATAATGGAAAATGTAGAAAAGCATCGAAGAACTTAATTTATAAGGGAAATAATAATCTTATTGTTAAATTTTTTAGGTATTTAAAAATTGATAAAAAAGGTTAATCAAAGTCATGGAATGAGAAGAAAAATACTGCAATAACGTAAAAAATATTTTCCCGAAATTATTTGTGAATGAAAACATTTTAGAAAAGATTTTCAAATCGACATTTAAATAAAAACTTAATAAATCTTACCTTTATAAAAAAAAGCATAAATGATCTGAAATTCATAATAAATATAACAAATTTAAAATATTTAAAACAAACTTTAAAAATTGTAAATTTAATGAAAAATATAACTGTACATAATATTTCTCATTGTTGTTGATAATTTATGATAACTGGAGTATCCTAGCTGATGTATCCTACAAATTAACATAAGAAAATTGAATATTGCCTAGGTAAACGTACATAGTTCGAAGTTTCAGTATAATTTCCACTCTTTCACTGTATCAATTCAGAAATATTCACAAATTTATCAACAGTATTTTTTTAAAAAAATTTTATTCACAATAAAAGTTATTGTTAGAAATTTATTGGTTGATATATTAATTATTTATGTTTTAATTTTTAATTCCTTTATTATGATCTACAAGTCTCTCACATACTCTCACCCCCCCCATTGTTCCAATATTATCGACCGATAACTATAAGCCTACCATACACAAAACAACCCAACTTAAGACCTTTGTTTATTCCATAACCAATTTCAGTTTACAAAAAGACAATAAACCTTCTATATTGGACTGTGTTGTCTCTGAAATGAACGAGAGGCATATGCCAAACAAACACAAATCGTATTTCGTGTGATTTGCTCATGGGTTTCACAACAACTTTACCACATGTTGCAATTAATATATCTTTGTTATGCTTCATTTCTTTGGATTTCATTCCTGAGATAAAAGGCAATCGACAAGTCACCATTGAGAAGTATGTTAATAAATTACCCGACAGATCCCCGTTACTCATTAGATTTTCCCACAGTTCTTTGGGGCCCGGTATATTGCCATTGGACCGGGTATTTGTTAATGATATCGATGAACAACTTGATGTGGAGACATTGACAGTTTTCATAACACCTAGACCGTAACTACAATCCATATCTTTGATCTGTTGTCTAATAGAACAGCCTTCAAAGAACTCCTCGTCTAGAGAACTTGATATTAATCCCTGAGATGCGTTATCTAGCAGTCCAGTTCCGTTTTTAATAACGCAACAAATACTGATTGTTAATTCCTCTTTGCCGTAGTTGACTGCGTTCCACTCGAAAACGCATAACGGCAAACAAGAATCCTTGTATTCATGAGGAATTACTGGAGATATCTAATATTTCGTTATTCATAAATTTAAAGGTGCATTATCTTCACTTGTCGACAGTATAATTTTATTTTTTGTTCAACTATATCATAAACTGTCCAAGCTCTAGGGAATAGACCGACATATGCTGCCCTAGAACTAGGAAATTGCCAATTCCAGCAATTAAGAGACTGCAAATCTTCTGGTGCTTTATGTACAGATAATACTTGTTGATAAACCGTTATACCTCTCCGACGAACTGTAACAATAAACTATAATATATGGTAACGAGTAAAAAAACAGGAAACAGTGGCACATATTAATAATTTAATAGTTAATACTTGCAATTTATTATTATTTATTATTATTATTATTATTATTATTATTATTATTATTATTATTATTAATAATAATAATAATAATAATAATAATAATAATAATAATAATAATAATAATAATAATAATAATAATAATAATAATTAAAAATTAAATTACATAAATATTGTAGTATGCCAATTCGACAGAACTTTATGAAAGCCAAAAATAAACAATTAATGAAGTTTTTAGAACCGGCCAAAGAAAAAATTTAAATTGCTTAAATATTTGTATAAATATTTGTACAAAAAAATTATACAGACGAAAATATGACTAAAAAAGTCCAAGAAAATTAAAATTTAAAGAAAAGTAAACAAACAAATTTATGATTATGTAGATTTAAAAAAATGAAAACGAAAACGAAAAATGTTTGTATTTAATAGACTTGAAAGCTAAATGTCTTCGGTCAAAACGGAATCCTTTTACTGTGGCAGAAAAATCGGCAAATCAATTTACCTTACATTGCGAATGAATCAAATATGAAACATTTTACAAAATATAACATTTTTACTAGCATATTGATAAAAAAAACCACTATATTTTCCGTAAAATAGTATTTAAAATATTTTTCTTGCTCTTGTTATTTATTTTTTTCATGGGAAAAATATTAGCGATATGTAGGGTTAAATAAAAGGCCTAAGAAAAAAAGAATT
Organism: Schmidtea mediterranea; assembly: GCA_022537955.1. Taxonomy (NCBI): domain Eukaryota; kingdom Metazoa; phylum Platyhelminthes; order Tricladida; family Dugesiidae; genus Schmidtea; species Schmidtea mediterranea. The sequence continues at coordinate 131,692,634 of CM039680.1, forward strand.
ACAATAATAATTTTGTTGGCAGCATGAAATAAGATTCCAACAATCAAATGTCAATTCATACAATAAATACGATTGTCAATGTAAAATAACCAAATACATAGGCATTTTAATTAGTGATAAATCCCTCAGTAATGTACATTTATGGCCCTGTTGCTGATTCAATTAATAATATTGGGGTGGGCAGCATGGGAATGATCCATTCTGCTTACAATTTCTACGAAACTTCATCGAATTCCTAGAGCAGGAAATTCATAGGCGAAAGAAAATTACAAAAAATTTGATGATGATATCTATATTAATTGAAAGCGAATAAAATTCTCTATAAATTAAAAATTCTGAGATTTTGTTACTGAGAAACAATATTAAATATATTAAAAAATTGAAATATTAAAGTATATTTTTCTATCAATACATTTAATAAATTTAATTGTTTTCGTATTTATCTTAATTTTGAGATAAAATTCAACATTTTACATAGAGAATCTACTTCATAATTATTGCTATGCTGAAATCCTTTTACTGCACTCAGTAGGACTTTAATGTATTACAAAAACAATAATTATTAATTTTATTCATGCAATGTGTAATAAGAATAACTAAAATCAGGTGAAAAAAATCTATTAATACATATATTACACAACGGAATATTAGTTAGATAATTAAATAATAATAATAATAAAATAAATAAATAAATAAATAAATAAATAAATAAATAATAATAATAATAATAATAATAATAATAATAATAATAATAATAATAATAATAATAATAACAATAACAACAACAATAATAATAATAATAATAATAATAATAATAATAATAATAATAATAATAATAATAATAATCATTTGACTAAATAAAACTTACAATTATTTAAAATAATAATTTTAGAAAACATCAGTTTTTTTTAATTTAACGGTCTAATAATAGTAAAAGTCTCGGAGTTTGAAATTATTAATAAAGAAATAAAACACGTTTGAGTAATGTCTAACTCATAGGTTCCCAGTATTTTTTAGATCACCGCCTCCTTTACAAGAAATAAAAATTATGCCTCCCATTCCCATATAATAGTTATTTTAAATAATAAAATATTGTTAAACATTATTTATATTTTATCTATTCATCTATTAAGAGTTAAAAAGTTTAGATGTAGTTAAATAAATAAAATGATTTTTTTTCCTAAACTCGCTAGCGACCCTTTGAAAGACTCCAGTTGCCCTTGAGGGCTGTATTGATTCTTGGAAACCATTGGTCTAACTCAGGGGTCTCCAAACTTTTCATTCTGAGTGCTATTAACTATCAAACAGCAGTTCAGGGCAGACACATCCTCGAAGTCCAAATAAAAAAGAATCAAAAGATAGATATTGTTTTTAACTGTTTATTTAATATTATTTTCTTCACCTATTATTTAATAATACAATGACGCACAACACGTTGACACCTGTATAAGTGTGAATGGTAAAATTGTTTCCTGGATGCCAAAATAGCAGAAATTTATGGGTTTAGATTTGATGTCCCTAACATCAACAGTGACCTTATAGTATCATCGGGGAAGTTCGTTCTCAAATGGTTCATCACGTATTTCATTCTTGAAAAATGCTTGTTTATACAGGTATGTTGTTCCAAAAGTTTTTACATAGGGAAAGTCTTTCTTAGGAATAAACTTGTAAAATCCCACCTGTCCCATTTTGAATTTGCAACTCAATGACTTCCAGCTGCAATTCGTTTGGAAATCTCGTCACATCTGCTTCAAATGAATATTGAAACAGTCTTATATCTTCTGTCTGTCAATCCAAGTCGGAAAATCGATCCTGAAACTGTATCTGGAGGTCTTTGGTGATCTCACATGCAAATAATGTGGGGAACTCAGTTGTTATTTCAGCCATGAAGACTTTGCATTTCTGAAACTTCATCAAATTGTTGGCTTGTATTTGTTCCAAAAACAAAACAAGTTTGGATCTGAAGACCTTCAAGTGGGTGTATAGATCAGAAATAAGATTTTTCTCTTCTTGGAATTTTAGGTTCAAAAAAGTTAAATGACTAGTTATGTCTGCAGTGAAGGCCAATTTCCACAACCACTCTTCATGAGACAGTCTTTACTTTTCAGGAAGTCACTTAACTTAAATATTCTGTTCAGAATTTTCTCACAACTTAACCATCTTACTGCTGTATAACATGGTAAATCTTGCAATTCTGTGTCTATATCTTTCAAAATGTCTCTAAACTGTCTATGGATGAGCCCATGTGATCTTATTAAATTCACCATTTTCACCACAGGATTCAATACACTGCCAATATCCATGTATTTACCACACAAAGATTGCTGGTGAATAATAAAATGCAGGAACATCGGTTGTGGAATGTTTTTTTCATTGCACTCGTCCAACCAACCCTTTCTTAAATTCACTCAAGAAGATACGCAAGGATAAAAAGGAAGTAGGGAATGAGATTTCGCAATGTAGTAATTTTTTTCGTAGATATAATGCTTTATGCGGGCCGTAGTTTGGAGACTCCTGGTTTAACTTAAGAATTTGTTTTACAAGGGTAAATTTGAAAAATAAAATGCTGAAAGTGTATGTGGGGTGGAAGGTGGAGGGAGCAATATGGATGAATATTTGTAAATTGGGGCCAATACCTTTAGATGAAAGACAGTCTCACTAAACGGAGACGCCTGGTTAATTTATTATAGCAGCATATTCTATTACTTAAAAAATGATTTGTAGATTTGGTAACGCCTAAATTCATTTCGAAATTTTGTATGAAAATAGATGTATGAAAAATCTAGTTAGCATCAGAATTTATCTACAATCCGTAACATTTGCACTGGATGTCAACATTTAGCTACGTTGACACTGTGTTGGTTTAGCGGCCACGTGAACTGACTGCTATGAATTTCAGTTCAATTTATTTTATTATTTAAATTATGATCAAATGACAGTATAGAGATGAACTAGTTTCATTATTTTTAATGAAATTTCACAGACGAATTACCGAGGGATCTCTCTCTAACATAGAAAAATAAAGGAAATTCTACTTAGCAACATATTTTAAGAAATGGAATTGAAAGAAATGACAAGTATTGAAATAAAATATTACATATTCCAGTTATGTTACATCGCTCCCAACTATTTCCATGAGACCGGTGAGGTTGGAATAAATTTTGTTTAATACATCCAATGCGGGGTCGGGTAGTTTCTAGGTATAATAGTAACTCTCTTTTCAATTCGATGTATAATACGTATTTGCTCCAATTTCGCATTGTGTAATTATCTACTATGATTTTAGGCTTTATTCTCTGTATATAAAAGTATAATTTTGACAAAAAATATTAAAATAAAACATATATTTAATGAGTTAAACCCTTTTGTGATTTCGTGACATTTACTACATAAAACAATAAACTGGCGCAATGATGACAATAGCATACGGTTGATGGGTTGTCACTAATAGATTAGGTCAAAATTGACTATAAATGTAGAATTAGTGACACTTCATTAAATTAGTGATGAACTTTGAGCACTAAACGGTTCATTGTATATGGTTATCATTGTTTATTTGAAAATCACAAACCGAGGTACAATGTCAAAATCCAACAATTCCGAATAAAGCACAGGATTAAGAAACATAGCACATCATAATCAAATTTATATTTATTCTTTTTTTCTAAAAAAAACTCTGATAAATTTTTTGCATCTTTATCTTACAAGTTTAGAAATGTTGGCAATTTTATAATCATGAAAGAATTTCACTTAAATCCAGTGAAGATTATGAAAAGGAAATAAGTAACTCTATAAAACTTTGACAATCCTCTAGGTAAATGGTATTAGAATTAAAAATGAAGCACCTCAAAACATTTGGAAAAATATAGAACATTGGATAATTAGTGGAAAATTAAATCAAGAGAAATGAAAACAGATCAAAAGTGAGGAACAAAACATTCTTAGAACTTTAAGCTAGTGTTAACAAAAATATTAACTATTCTTATTAACAAAAATTTATGTGAGGCAAACAATAAATAAGTATTTAAAAACTTTAACTAAAATTATTGAAATGTTTCAAAACCTTAGAAAATCCGTATTTGTATTTGTTGCTCCGTATAAATGGATCATCTTAGAGATCTTATCCGATCTCAGGAGTTTAAATATTAGCTTTGGAATCAGATTTAGGGATTTTATTTCCTAGTCGCAAAACTTTGTTTGTGATCTCTTAAAAGCGCCTTCATATCCTATAACCTATACCTTTCACCACACACTATGCTGAACCTATGGAATGGTCATTGAAGTACTTTCTTTACATTCAAGAAATTCTATCCATAGTAAAAATAACAGTCTTATAATACCAAAAATATATAGTTTAATGACATTTTTTAAGATTATTTTTAAAAATTTTAATTTTTCGATATTTTTTTAATACTTTTTGAAAATTTTGATTTTTACAATATTTTAAAAAATTGATTTTAAACTAACTTTAACCAATTACTGTTAAACATTTACGTGAATTCGTAAAAGAAATAATAAAGTTTGGGATAAATTTGTTATTTAAAATAAGCCGCATATGCACGTGAAAAATTAAAGCTTGTTTATATGTAATAATGCTTGTTTATATTCATTCGCAGATTTTTTGAAAAATATATATTGAAATTGAATTTTGTAGTATAAATTATTAAAAATTTATTTTTTATTTATTATTAAAAAATAGTTCAAAAACAAAATTTTAATTTATAGTAAAAGATGGAAATAGATCGGATAGTTGTTTTTTATCGCAATTGTTAGTTCTCTGGTTTTCCCCGTGAATTAGAAGTTTATGGAGGAAAATGAATTAGAAAAAACCAATTTATGGCTCCTTTGAGTAAACAAAATTATTTCAAGAATAAAAAATGTTGAGAAACGCTGTTGTATGCTATTAAATAGATTTTTTAGTTTACGTGCTCATCTAAGCGCTAGATAAGAATCTGTGAATGTGTATAGAATCCAGGGTTAAACTGACAGCCTGATCAATGTTGATTGTTTTATCTAGTAATCATCCGATATTTTCATAAATAAATAGCAGTTTGCTGATAATGTTCTGTAAATTCAATTCTACGCATCAAAACATAAACAAACATTTTGATGTTCTGGAATTACTCTGTTGCTGGTGCTGCTCATTCTCATTATTCAGCGCCAACTAAAAAAGGTTTCATACTCTACAAATGATTCTAGCAATAGAAATGCCATATGATAACAATATAGAAAATATTAGGCACCAAAATTCCGGAAAATGGTGTTACAAACCTATGCAATTATTTAAAGAATAACATTTAATAAGCAATTTTTGATTCTCCCTCCCTTTGTCCCTTTTCATGATCACCCAAAATATATATAAATCCTTTTTTTTCAGAAGAAATTTAAATGATTTATAAGCATATAGACTAAATTTAATTCCAACATCATATGTAGTGGTACACAATATTGGTTGAGAAAAAACATGCATACATAATTAAAATGATCAAATGGGATAAATAGGGGGCATGAAACATGTTGCTTACTTACTTACCATATTTAGTATAAAAAAGATAACAGAAAAATTTTAAAAATCCTTAATCCATTATATATAATATTTAAACGACCAATGCTGCTGTGGATATCCTAGGCACTTGGATCCCCCTTCTTAGTGTCCCCATTTGTACCTTTTGTGAAGACCCTCTCCCCTTTTTTAAAGGACGTCCTTAATGGATGCTAAATAACTACACAAATTTTGATGCACGACCCCTCATAACCGGCACTGTTTGGAATCAAAGTACTTTTTGAATTATGGAGTACAGAACTCAAATTTGAATCAGTGAGCTAGGACAGTTACTCTAACTTATTAATGTTCATAAAGGAGAAAGTTTGTGATGGTAAAATCATTTGAATACGCATTGGCAGTGTTTTTCACGACATGAGGAACGATATTGGTGTAAAATTAGTGAAAATTTCGCTTCGGACTAAATTTACTCACACAAGGAATTGAAAGCTGCATCAAACGCTCAAACTGACTGGAATTGTCCAGCTCTGGCTTTCAAGTTAATTCAAACATTCCACATTTTGTATGCATTCTGCTTCTCGTTTAACGCGGTAAATAGTGGGGGGGGGGGATTGTTGTACTTTTATTGATTTACCACGTTAACTGTCAACGTATCACATGTGATACAAGAAAGACTGGTCTAGCATACAACAATACTGTAGCGCCTACATTTTAATTTATTTCCTTATACAGACAGTCAATGCGACTAGTTTGTTCCTAATTTTTATCATACAAAACGTTTTTGTTTCCCTCCTTGTTGACATTTGTTTATCATGCAGTTTTTCCGTGTTTTCTTCCCAGTGTAATAAATCGATAAAAAATAATTTAGCTAAATTTTTTTATAAATATAAATTTCTAAGTAAAACATATATTTTGATTTTATATTACTAAATATTTAGTGTTTTTATTTAAGTTTTTATTATTTTTTAATTAAAAATTTAAAAAATTCATGATAAAAAAAACATTTGAAAATGCTTCCAATTTATAAATCAAAGCCATAAATGTGCCACTGTCCCTAACAATCGCTTACCTGATTAGCGTTCGCGGTTTTATATTCGTAAATCCCTGGAATTAAACTAAATCTACAAAATTCACCTCGATACCCTCTATTAATAGCTCCACTTCCAATGCCACCCATTGGTACACCATAAATTGGTTGCCAGCTTACTGGATTAATACAGTCAATAAATGGTTTTTTATCCTCTTTCTTTTTCCGACGATAAACATAGAACAAATATCTAACATTACACTCAATTAATAAATCATTTATTTTGTATTGCTAAAAATCCACCTGATTGCCGAAGAAACAAATCCATAAATTTGACTAAATCTTGGTAATGTATACGGTTTACATTTTACGGGTGGATTCCAATCTAAGACTACATTCCAACCATATTGAGGCACTTTAACCTCGTCGATGTTTCGTGTATCAAATAACTTTACAACTTTTGGATCCATATAGATAATAAAAATTGTTTATTCAATATTTTATATTTCAAAAATTATCCATAATATTATAATCTGTAATTTTTTAAAACTAATGTAAAAATGTATTTCAAAAATATATAATTTTGGAAAATGTCAACTGAATTATTCAAACAAATGAAATCTGAACTTTCAATCTCGCTATTTTTTTAATAGATATCTTTCTTCACAAAATAATCATTCGTTTCGAAACTAGCAAAAAAATATATTTTTGACGTAATTTTAGAACTATAGTAACTGTTATAATTTTTAAATTAGTAGCTCCTATCTGATTTTGCCTATAGCAATATAGTAACATGCCATAATATTACGTAATCGAATCTTTATGAGAAAACCAGATAAATTTAACATAGATCATTAATTAAAAGTTTTAACGTCAATAGCTTAAAAATGTGGACTTAAAAATATTGTAAAAATAAAATAATTATAAACGCAATATAATTATTATGAGTTAGTTTTAGTTATAAGAATTAATTAACTAATAAGCAAATGATATTTAAAATAAACAATTTTTACATTGTAAATCAGTTTATATGGTAATATAACAACAATTTATCCGGACACATTTAATCATTTGAAAAATTCGATGATAAAAATGTCAATTTTTTTATTATAAATTTAAAATATAAATTGAAATAACTGTTGATAATCTGTACAAAATTAGGAAAAAAAGAATTCAAACAACCGTTATATTTCCCTATCAATTAACTTGCTCATTTAAAATAAAAATAAATTAAAATTATTATACAACTATACAAACATATGCTTTTTACGCACACTCGTCGCTACATCTGCAATTAGGAAATAATTATTCTCTATTATTTCAGTTTGTTCCAACCAATCAAATTTCGTGAATAATATCCAATAAAAGCTGGTTAAATTTTACTTCAAAGTACATTTTTAAATTCATATATTGATTGCATTTATTATCGAAGATGGATTTAGATGAGGAAAAAGTGAGTCTGAAATTTATTGTTATTATTAAATTTTTATATATTCTTTGAGTTAATAATAAAATTTTATACAAAAATTATTTTTTGTTAATTAAATTAATATTTTACCGAAATTACAAATTTTAATACTGCATTTTTAATTAAAATGATTCTATTTTAGAATTTTTTACTTAGAATTTTTGTATATTATTTTTAATTAATTTTGTTAAATAGAGATAACTAATATAATTATATATTAATTATATAAATATATAAATGATAATTAATATATTAATATATTTACCAGATGATAGTGAAATTTTATAATTTTATTAATGAAATTAACTAATTATCAAATTAAAAATTTTTTATTAAACATGGAAATTATTTAGTTTTTTTATAATTATTTAATTAATATTCTGCAGTTTGGTTAATGAATTTTTTATTGCATAATATTTGTACAAGAATTCTAAATTGTATGTAAATATATTTATTAATTCCCATAATTGAGATTAAAAACTTTTTAAAAATTTTCTTTCATTTAATTTCAAATAATGCCACCATAAAGCCCAGAAAATTATAGGAAAAACGGATTAGTAATTGTTATTTTCCTCCATAATTTTATGCTTTCTTTGCGCGCTTGTTTTAATTTAGTATGTCAATGGGTTTTGCGCTAAACTGAGATATTGTACATCTTTTCCGACGTTTGAATGACAGATTTCTGGTGCGATTTGATAAAAGTAAAAATTACGTATTAAAATGATTATATAATAGTGTATTGTATTTAATTATAATTCCGTGGGGTGCTGAAGTGGTACTCTGTCAATGGGCGCAACCCATTGAGTTTAATTAATGCGACACTTTGTCACATACTACTGGTGTTTTAAAGATCAAATGAAATGTCGTATGGTCAAGTCGACTTGTATTAATGCCAATAATTGAAACTGTTTGTTGTTGTTTTCGTTTTTCGTAATAGACATTTATTTGGCATTTTCAAGCAAATGTTCGATGCACATTTCCGAGAATCAATAGCTAGGCTACCGCCGTCTGTGGACCAGAGGCAATGATATATATATTTATATCTCTATAATGTAATTGACAGATAAAAAAAAACTCGGAAATAACTTTGTTTTATTCGCACAGGTGCAGGGGCACAGCACTTTCCACGGATGAGTCACTGTATGATCTCCACGGATACTTGAACGGTGTGCTGAAGCTATCGGGATATTTTTTATGCAGTAAAACACCTGTTTTGATCCAGTTGCTAATATTTCTCTGTGTGCGTGTGCGTGTTTATGAATGTGATTGTGCGTGCGTTGATCAATCGATCAATGGGAATTAATAAATTGAAAATTAATAATTTTATTTTTATTATTTCCCGGTTGATAATTTGATCATTTAATTTCAATGTCAACAGCTGAGATTTATCAGCGGATTATTAAAACAAAATTTACTCGTATGTTGTGCTTGTTAGACATTGAAAAAAAATTTATAAATGAAAATAAAACTGATAAACTTTTCACTATATTTTGATACTTTTATTATCAGTTTACTGACACGTTTTCTTGATTATATTGATAGCAAAGTATTGTTTTCTTAACCGATAAATACAGCGTTATAAATTTTTTTTGTTTAAATTTACTTATAATTTCGGTGATTGATATAGTAGTTGCATATTTCTATTGCCAAGGGTGGTACTTATTGTTATTTACGAAACCATGATTTGATTACTACAACAATAACCTTAGACATTTCGTCTCATTTTTCAATAGATAATTGTGTCTTGTCGTTGGAAAAATACAAGATTAATGTCGTGATTAGAATCAACTAGCGAACACTGGCGATGCTCTCGCGGGGCATCCTTTATAATCTCTTATTATAGAATTAGATGAGACATTAATCTAGAAATAATTTATTTATTCTTTTATATTAAAAAAGATAAACAAGCTAGTACTAGTCTGATTGTCTGTACCAAAATTTTGTTTTTCATATTCCTTCACGTCTTGAGTTGCTGAAGGAGATTCATAACACCATATATCAGTTCTACACGCTCTTAATTCATCGTTCAATTACTACTGCGCTAGAATAAGCGCGACTCATAAATTCTTCTCCCTAGATGCAAACAAAGATATAAATTACTGCCTCGATATATAACTATAATCAATTGTCTCTTCCATCGCCAATAGCAACTCAAGCAGTGTCTCAGAGTTTTACTAGACTATGACCTGACTCTCTAGTTTGCTTCGAACTTTCCCAAACGAAAAATAGGACACTTTTTGAATGGATTCGCCATTGTTCCTAGCGATGAGTCATGGACAATTAGGCCAGCAGCTATCTAATGTAATAGCCCATTTTAGCTAACCAGCATCGTACTGCCGCAGTCAAGTGGAACGAACACACTCCTATCCCCACATACCCACTCTCTTGCTGCCTCGCTAAGAATATAGTCTGACATTTGCCAACTCTCGTTCGCCATGTAATTTAATTAATATTATTGATCGACTTATTATTTTTTTTATTCTTCATACAAGTAGATTTTTCATGAAAAATTATTTTTAGAAAAAATGGGCGGCAGGTGCCCATTGCTCATTTTTGAATGATAGGAGCTTCATTCCGTATTCCGATGAGTACGGTCGGCATTATGTGACCGCTATGTTGCCGCCACAAGACACAAGCGATGAGTATTATTGTCAAATTAATTCTGGCGCTAGGTTGGATTTATTTTTGTTGTTGTTTTTCACTGGAAGAGATCTGTCTTTTAATTCTGGCATTTAGATCAACCTATCAAATTCCGGATTACGGATACGAGGATATGGATGAGATTGATTGTGATCCTGGTGTCGACGTTGATGATCTCTTCAATCAGTCTTTGGGTTTTGTTTGTGAAGTATTGGAAAAATTGCGTTCTTAATTATTTTTATTGGTTCTCAAATGAAATTTAGGAAGTCGTTTTGCACAAAAATATCGACCAGAAATACGGGTTGACTTTGTTTTACTGCCAGAACAGTTCTGATCCGAATGTGTCGGATATTTTTGTCGGAGAAGTGATATTCGTTCAAAAATAATAAATTAATTATTTACGAGTTAGATTGAACCTCTCTCTCCGGCAAGTCTCGCGAAAGGAATGCGACTTGGCGATCAAGTTCTTCAGATTAATCACCAAGATGTGTTTACCCGTGATCAAGTCATGCATTTATTTGCGCTCTCAGTTAATCATATTCATCTCCTATTGGCTAGATCGGCTTCTCAGCAATTGCAAGTGTGTTTTATAGATTTTAAATTGATGTTGTTACGGTTGGATAATTTCATTTAAATTTAAAGTAAATCGTTTTTTAATTAAATATAATTATAGAATACAGTGTAAATACGAAAATGAAATTTAGTTGTCCAGTGGTTTAATTTAGATATGGAATTGTATCATTTTCAGTGTTGTTTAACAGAGTTTACGGCCCGATTATGAAAATCAAAAAGTATAAAATCATGAGTCAAATAACTAAATTCAAATTTCCCGTAAATTTTTCCATTCTACCGAACCAGTAAAAATAAAAATTCTCGATGCAAATAAAGGTGGGCTTAATTTCGACCGGAACGGTTCGGAACGCCGTTTTGGCTCTTTTTTAAAAAATAAAAGATTTTCTTAGTAATCACAAATTGCCGTCTTTATTTTAAGTATTTCAGTATGTTTCTTATATTATAGTATATTTCTAGTTTTTCTTAGTATTTTATAGTATTTCTTATAGTGTTTTATATTTTTTATATTTGTTTAATTTAAGAATATGGAAAAAATCTGGAATTTATTATAATTTTTTCTATATAATAAAATATTTAAACTGAAATTAACTGTAAATATAGTATTTAAAATTGGAAATTTTTTTAAAAATTAATAAATTAACACTATTTTTCCGTGCGTTCCGATTCTTTGTTTTAGAACTTAAACCATGAATAAAGGTATATTATGGCTTGAAATAACTTGATTAATCATAGTGAGAAACCTACTGATAAGCTGAGGCATTTGTTTTGCCTGGAGACTTTCTTAGATAAATAATTAAATGTAACAAATAGAGATAGAGAATTTTTAGAGGTTGAATTTTCAGTAGAGAAAGTCTATTAATACCCCGCCTTCCGTTAATATAAGTGAAATTTTATAAATAAAAATAATATTATTTAAAGCAAAACATTTTAGGATTGTTATTGTGAAATATCTTTCTAGTGTGTTTGTTTTTTTTATTCTATTCGTTTACATAATAGTGGTAGGCAAATAATGCCTCACTAAAAATGACTAGAAAAAGATTCGAAACACGTGTACACCCACATCACCTAGGAAAGACAGATCTCACCGGTTAAGAACCTCTGTATTATACCTTGTTTACTCCATTAAAGTTTCATTTTGCATTAATCTTACATTTTTCTATCAATATTTTTGCTATTAGTAAAATATAACTTTGTTGACTTATTCGTTATTACTCATTTGTTTTGTTTTCTTGAATGTGCTCGGCAATTTCGAATCAACTTTATACCACTCCGCCATGTTGGAACTTTTTGTACAAATCTCTCAAAAAAACATATACATATGAATCTTTTATTTTGTAAATGGAGTAAGTCAATTTTGGTATAGCAAAATTTTTATTCTGAATTTGTTAAAGGTCTCCTTTTTTATAAGTGCTTCGAGAATCATTTTTGAGAAAGATATCACAAAACCGAATATGAAGAAAATTGTTACGAAATATTGACAAAATTAGAAAATTAAAACAGTTTTTCATTATTTTTTAACTGAAGTTATAGGATTTGAAAGGTTTTATATATTTTATGAAATCATTCTAGTTCTAGATACGTCTCGCGATTTTAGGCATCAAAGACTCTAGAAACCAACCTTATATGATCATCATGTAAATATTATTCATTTTAAGGGGAAAATTAACATAAACTAGTTATCGTACAAAAATGAATAACAATAGTTTATTTATTTGAACATAAACATAACACTTCCGTTTATTTATAATAATAGTAAATAGGAAGCTGTTATACTTTGAAAATTCACATTATTTAGTGTCCAGTAAATTGTCTATTTTGAGCGATAAAATACTCACATTCAATTTTGTTTACGATTTTAATTCATAGCTGATAGGTTGTACTTAATTTTCCAAAATAATAATAATTATAAAAATAATTATAATAATAATTAAAAGAAAACGCCAATAAAACACTCAATATTATGGATTATTTATATTTACTTAAAAAAATTATTTTTTATTTTTTTAATTAAATATTCTAAATAAATTATATATTTTAATTAAACATTTTAATAAATAAATAATTTTAAATTTAAATTTTTTTTTATAAATACTAACTTTTTAATTATATTATAATAAAAAATGAAAAATAATTAAATAATTTAATGTTTTTTATAATATAGTTAAAAAAATTTAATATTTATTAAAAAAATTTTAAATGCTTAATTAAAATATTTAATTATATTAGAATATTTCATTAGTAAAATAATAATTTGTTTAAATAAATATAAATAATCCATAACATTGAGTTGGTTTTTGGTGCATGAAGATAACAGTTAAACTATCGAAATAATAATAATTATTATTATTCTATGTAGTTAAATCTTTTATTAATTTTTCAAACTTTTGCAATGATTTGGTTTATGTATAAAATATATAGGAATTCTAAAATGATTCTGAATTTTAATTTCTGTTAAATCTGAAATTCACCGAAAATTTAGTGCCATCTGTAAAGCTGGCAAATATCTACGATAATTATAATCTGTAATTATTTGACTTTTGGAAATGCTGGATTCTCCATGAAATCCAATTCCAATAATAAAACGATAATATTTTGCAAGGCATGTGCTATTAGCATGGTAGAACGGGGCAACTATATTGTTACACGGGCCTTATTCCGTTAGCCAATAAAAAATGAACTAAGCATTTAGTGACATGTCAAGTTGGTATTCACATTGTCATGTCGACTCAATTTTTACTGTTTTTACAAATTATTTTGCATAAATATTTAACAATATCGTAAAAAATGTATTTCGCTGTGTCATAAATTGACAAAGATTTGTAGTTAATTGTGGGCAGCTTTTATTAATGAGGAAAAGTTAGTTTCCACAGATGAAATCGAGGTGGAAAAGTTCCAGGCTAAACTATACGTACAGATAGTCAAACAAGAGCTGTGAAGAAATGAAGACCAATGAAAAGACTAAAATTGCAAAGTTATTAAAGAATGTCGAAAAGATTCAGACAAATTTATTGTGAACAAAGTAATTAATAATAATACAGAGATCTACAAACTAAGCAAAAATACTTGCTACCTTTTAAATCCGTTGAAACTTACCATGCTAACACGTATGGTCTGTTGACCATCTTTTTTGTTCTATCTCGTCGGTCAGTAACTTTCTGCCAGCTACAGATATATGCCACTAAATGGTACCAAGACACTATTATCATAATCAATGTATAACAAATAAAACACATCTAAAATGCATGGTTAACTTTACCGGAGTTTCACTGTCTGTATAAAAAACGATGTAAAATTAATTATGAAATCAATTTAGGCGCCTCCTAGCTCGTTAGGCTTACAGTTTGATCCAAATTTGAAACCATTTCTTATGGATTCGTGCCGCAGCTTTGTATATGATGCACTTTCACTTGGCACCTATGCAAATTTTTATGGCTATGTGAGAAAAAAGTCAAATATTTTAAAGAGTTTTATTCTATTCTTTTTTTTGTCCTTATTTCTGGACTTCACCAGCTCTATAAACCCCTCTATTATTTTGGAGTTTGCGAGCACTTAAAATTACTTTTGCGAGATTTTTGGAATAAAATTTTGTGTATTTTTATGCTCGATGATAATCAATATATAAGTGCTTTCAATTCACCGTGCTAGAAATAGGATTTTTTATAGTATAATTTATAAGAATTAGTTAAAAAGTACATATAAGTTCTACAGGTAAAATATCAGTGATTTATTAAATACCGTATTTTCCCGCACATAACCAAGGTAAGTTAAGTCATGTAGAAAGCTTTGAGGTATATATGGGATATAGATGATAGACGGGGGAATATGCGAGTATAGTCTGCGGGGAAATTGGACGATACAATTTTTTTGTGTTCTTAAAAGAAAGCGCTATTCAAACACTAGTATATTTCGACAGTTTCACTGTCAACTTTACTCGCTCATTTTAGTAGCTGTGTAAGCGTGCAGAAAATAAATGCAACATTTTCCCACGCATGTTCAACGCCAACATTAATGCATTCAATCCCGGAGGCTTTTCAAACCCGGAATACAGCGTTGGTAATTTTCAGTACTGGAATCCCAGTGTCAGCACCTAGATTTTACAATTTAAAATTATTAGAAAAATAAAGGTTGAAACAAATGTTTAATTTTCATTTTTCAACCTTAAGAAAATTTAAATATAAAAGGTAAAAAGACAAGATAATATCAAAAAATACAATTAAAAACATTAACTCAACAATTTGAGGCCTAAAATGTGGCCCCAATAACTTCAAATTGTTGAAGGTTTCAAAATCTCACATATAATTTTGGCCGTAAATTTTTCCTGTAAGTTTTATTATTGAAACTTATTATTAAGTTTTATTATTAAGATATTTAAAATATAAATGTTTAAGCTGAAAATTCCAAATTTTAAAATACTTCGGAACAATAATTTAGGTTGCTATTCGTCCTTACAGGGTAAAGGAAGTCAATAGTTTTTAGAGACTTTCCTTACTTTGTCTTTACTTATTCCACATACTTTTCCGCAGAAAGAAAAGTATGAAAAGTTACTCTCCAATTAGCTATTGTCTAAGTCAGCAATTCTCAACCTGTGGGGCGCGAGTGTATTTAAAATCAAAATTAAAACTTTGTTGAAGGTTAAATAAAAGAAATTGTATATTTAAAAAATTTATATATATATATATATATATATATATATATATATATATATATTTAAAATAAGAATACAGTTTATAATTACATATTACCAATAAATAATTTATTATTTAAGTTTATTAGTATGAAACAAATACCAGTTAAATATGTTGTTATTAATTAATGACTTCCTTGAGCCTGTTTCTCATTGCAAAGTTTTTGAAATGAAGGAGTTATACCATACATTGATACCCTAAGTTCTTTTTCTATATTTAGCTATGATCTGTATTTTCGATAGATCAAAAAGGAGGGCGCGAAAATATTTACGTTGGTAAACTGGGTCGCAATAACAGAAAACTTGAGAAGCGCTGGTCTAAGTCCCTAATTTCCAGTTTTTATTGTTTTGTAGACCAATTCAATTAAGCATTACGGTTTTCATTCAATTTTCCACTATTCACATTTGTCATTTTTTCCGAAAAGTTTACAGGTCCGATGTTGAGCTTATGTGTGAGAACAAAATCCTATGAACTCATTCGACCATTTCATATTATATTTTTCTTTGTAATTTATTCTAGGTCTGCACTTAGGGGGCCACCCATAAATGACATCATATGTGTAAGGGAAAGAAGGGTCACAAATCTGCGATCAATTGTGACAAAAAGAAGGGGGATGCTTTAGAAATGCGACAATATATCACATTAAATCAAACATCGACACGTTCTTCATTTTTTAATTATTTAGATTTTGTTACGCTCATCGCCTTATTTCAGAACTTAATTGTTCACATAGTGCAAAAACATATTAAATGAGGTCGTTGATTTATTATGTATTTAATATTTTCATGATAATTTTTAAAGAAGAGTGAAAAGCTTTTTGATGTAATATTTGAGGAGGCGTATAACTTTTTGTGACTAAGGGTAGAGTGTCAAAGTGGTTAAAATTGGGTGACGTTATTCATGGACGGCTCTTTATTACTATATCAGTAAAGTATTTAAAAGTGTTCTTATTTATGAATTAGTGAATGAAATATAAAATGACGTACAAAAAAGAATGAGTGTTTGGTCATTATTTTCTGGGTATGGTTTAAGTATTAAAGTAGAAGGGGTGGTTCTATATTAAGATAAAAATTAGGTGAATGGCACTAGTGACCAGAGTGAAGTGTACAAAAATATTTACGCAAAGAACTATATGAGCTTCTTAACATCCAAATTTTGACGAACTCGTAAAGGAAAACATTGTGACATCTTAAATCCAATTTCTAAAGCTAGCCGTCATTTTAGTATTTGATACAGAACCGATGGGAAGTATTAGCAAAATTGAGAGTGAAAGGGTTGATTTAAGCTTTTAAAGAAACCAGCATTGAGGAGGTGATTGGGAGTGTGCATTCTGTTGGAACGAAATACCAAATTCTACATTTTAACAAACGGGTTTAAACCATATTTAAAGAAGGAATTATTTTTAAGGGGTCCTAAAAGGGAATAGTGAAATATTTTACTTAATTGACAATGATTGAATATTACCTATGAATGTTTTAGTTAATGGCTCAATCTCAGCTGCAACCTCCCTCAAATGATCCTTATACAATGGCTGATTTGCAGCACGCTTTAGATTTATACGAATCATTAGATGTAATTTGAATAATTTTATCTTGAAATGCTATTTAATTTAATTATCAGACTCCATCTACTATGGATGCTTTAGACGCTGACTCTGGAATGGGCCGACTCACTGATGAAAACGTCAGAGCGGAAACTAGTAGCGATTGTAGTTCTTTCAATTCCAGCCGTCACGGTCCCATTCCATTCAATGCAAATACACCTTCATTACCAGATGACTTTATAGATTTAGATATGTCCAAAATAAATGATGAACTTAATAAATTGAGATGGCAGTGTATTTATTTAGAACAAATCAAAGCTCAAAAGTCCATAACTGAACCTCCAATTAGAATTGGATCCTCGAATGAACAAAATCCAAAACCTGTTCCACGAATGGGCACCAAACTCTCTCCAAGAATAAATCCCAGCCAGAATTTACAACAAATACCCAAAGAAAGTCCCTTACTAAACAAATCAGATCCATCAAATCGTCCAACTCTCACTTTCATGCTTCCGCAAAATGATAATAAGGGTTTTCCACCAGTTTTAAGATTTTCCAGCTTTTCATCAGAACCAGAAACCCCAGTTCAAATGAAACCAGATCTTTCACTAGTCACCATCAATGATTCCAGTTCATCGCAGGATCCAACGGTCCAGCCAGAGAATCCACTACCCACTCAAATCATTGAATGTGAAAAACAAATGCAATGGGTCATGAAAAAACGTTCAGACGGATCCAAATATCTAGTGAAAAGACCAATCAGGTTCCGTTCAATTCTTTACACATAAATTCTTTACGATTTAATTTCAGAAATCAATTTTTAAAAGATCGTGCTAAACAACTCACAGAAGACCGCCAGGCCATCAGTACGGATGACGATGCTGCCAGTGAAATCAAAACCGGCCGATATTGGCCGAGAGCCGAACGCCGACGACAGTTTGAAAAATACCGAGAATACAAAAGACAAAAAGAAGCCATGAAATTAAACATGCAATCCCAAGAAGATCAGAAAACCACCAAAGAAGACAAAGACCACGATGCCCCGGAAATTAGGGTCATGTTGACATTTTTATAGAGTTATGAGAGCTGTAGATAGATATTTTCTTACTGGTAAATGTCGGTGACCAAATATACTCATTTCTTTTTGATTTTTATACTTTTCATATATATGTTCTCTAATTCTGGAAATTAATACAGAGGTTTCAATTTTGTGCCATTTTTCTTAGGATTAGTAGACCGGAGAATTGTTTTTTACAATTATTTTACTAATTTTTCTTACCGTCGATATTTACTTTAAAAGAAAAAAAATGAAATTTATGAAAATATTTCTTAAGAAAATGTTAAAATTATTTTTGCATAAATTTGGTATTTACAGTGTGTTTCGCGCCCCCCCCCCCTTCATGGGTGTGCGTGTGCGTTGTTTGTTTTTCTGTTTGTTTGCTTTTCTAAGGAAGCAAAGCGATTCTGGAACTTTAGATTCCGCTGCCAGACGACCGCCAATCCACCTGTTATGATGAGAGTGGTAAATATAATTTAATTTTCTTTTTTCTCTGTGTTTTCCATTGAAAAAATTGTAGACTTCTATAATTCGATCAGTTTTTGATGACAAGTGCTTGAAATTGTCTACTTAATCGCCGTTGTGAATCAAAACTTGTAAGCTTCTAGAGCCCCTTAAATCTGAGAAGAAAAAGAAAACTATGTTGCAAAACAATTCATCATTTTCCACGAGAATCTTTGGAGAGTAAGAGTAAGGAAAATTAAATTAAATGTTGCTATAAAAGTTTCGATATTATTTCTTGTAATTTGTCAATGTTAGTTTTGAATTGGGAGGATTTTTTTTTTAATTCTTTATTTTCAAATTAAAAAGGAATCAAGAAAAATGTCATTTTTGATATATTTAGAGATCTAAATTGGTAGTTTGCAACACTAAGGTTCTGAGAAATTATGAAATGAAAGTATCCCTCCCCTCCTAAACAGAATGCAGTGACGTATGTAAAATGTCTAATAAATTACATAATTTGTTTTAAAATGAATTTTATTGAGATGAATTTCTTTGGAAAAGTCACATATCAACGAAATGACAATAGATATTTATCCTACACTTCATAATAAAAAT
Source organism: Schmidtea mediterranea (assembly GCA_022537955.1). Classification (NCBI taxonomy): domain Eukaryota; kingdom Metazoa; phylum Platyhelminthes; order Tricladida; family Dugesiidae; genus Schmidtea; species Schmidtea mediterranea. Next base: position 131,712,189 of record CM039680.1, read on the forward strand.
GCTGAGAGAATTATTTCCGTTATAACAAAAGATTAAACACAATTTGAAGAAAAGATTGAAAGTTTATTTTTTCTTCATTAAATATCAAGCAATTTGATTGGATACCAAAATCGGTTCTATGACAACTCGGAACCGAAGAATTCCGAGAGGAAAACATAATTTTTATAATAAATATGGAGTAAAAAATAACGTTATTTTTTTAAAAAAGAATATTGCTAGTTTATAGTAGAACAATTGGACACAGTTACTCAGTCTATTGCGTTGAACAATCGGAGAACTCGCTAGCTTCCGTAACAAGAATATGACAATCATACTGATGAACTACAACTAAAAATTGGTGGAAAATCTTTCTTATGAAACCAAAACAAGTTTTTATTTAGCAGTCGACGATAGCTTCCAATATTTGACAAGATCCAATAAATTATACGCTGTTTATTCGGTGGTATTAACAAATTCATTAAAATTGCAGTCAAGGCGGTAGCCAAAATCATTTTAGCTGAATGCGGATAACAGCTATGAATGGCTTTTGCTATGTGTTCAAGGCTCGAATTTGCAGTTGTCATTTATTTATCATCGAAATGCTTAAAGCCAATTACTCGAACATCTTTGATTTGAAATAAAATCTTATTACTATTTTGTTTTGTTAAAAATATTATTATTATTATTATATTTATTATTATTATAATTATTATTATTATAAACTTAAAAATAATTTTTTTGTCTATGATGAAATCATTTATATAAACATAAATTTAATAAATAACTGTGTAAGCCAATTTTCCCAAATTTATTCATAAAATATGAAATATTTCTATCTTAACAAGATCCTAATCACTCATAATACAAAATTCACAAAGTCTTTCTCTTTCTGCTCTTTTTCTGTTTGATCTTCCTTTCCCACGAATGTTTTTAATAAATGACAAAATTTAAACAAATTTTTAAAACACTTAAAAATTTAATTTGCCAATATTTAAACATGAAATAATTCCAAATAACACATTTTTTAAAAGATTTACACATAGTTAAAAATATTTAAAAATAAAACAGTTAATATTTTGAATAATATTTTTACAGTTTTATTTTAAAATTCTTGTAAAATTTTGTTTTTTAACGTTAAAATTTTTATTAACTTAAAATGCACGAGAACATTTTACCGAAAAAAGCCTAACAATTAAATCCGAGCTTAAAAAGCATTAAAACAAATTTTCTAAAAAAGTCAGTGTATTTAGCCAAATGTTACGAAAGTGTAACTTTTTTTATTTGACAATCCAAGCAAAAAACAAAAAAAGATATTAATGGAAATAATTATTTTGGCAAAAATTCCTCATTGTAGAATTTCTCAAATTTTATAATTCCTATTCAAGGTCATTCGATATAAACATCAAATTACTCACGCGTAAAAACAAAATCAACTTTTTTTTATTTTCAACAGTCATAATTAAATCATTGGAAACATTTGATTTTTCAAACTAGAAGTTTTTTTAATTTCAACATTTTACTGTAATTAAGACTTGAAGTGAATGAAATGGACTAATTTGAATTGTATTTTTTCCTTCAAATGGATTCAACGGGAATTCGCCACACAGCAGAAAATAAATGTCGCTACTTGTGATTAATCATAATAATAATAATAATAATAATAATAATAATAATAATAATAATAATAATAATAATAATAATAATAATAATAATAATAATAATAATAATAATAATAATAATAATAATAATAATAATAATAATAATAATAATAATAATAATAATAATAATAATAATAATAATAATAATAATAATAATAATAATAATAATATATTTTTCAAAATTTGAATAGATAAAATCAAAAATTATTTTAATATTCATTGCAAATATTTAGCTGGTAATTGATATTTTCTTTACTTTCATCGTTCCAACGAAACTTGATGCTTGATTGTGGTTCAATATTAAATTTTCTGTTATTTTCTAATATTTTCTAATATTCCTCATTAGAAATTCCCAAATTTCAATTCGATTTAACTTGCATTTTAGGAATTTTTTCTTCAATTTTCTTCAATTTTGTTTGAAATTTTTCATTGAAGTAGAACAAAATTTTCATTATTTTTTCTTGGAAATTTATTTGAATATTTGTTAGAAGAATATTTAAGCATTATTTTATTCGAATCTAATTTATTTTCATATAGCATAGTTTCTTATCAAGATGAAATATTTTCCCCCTTTCAATCTTTGGGATAGATAAGATGGCGGTCTTTCATATAGTTTGGAAAATTTAGTTTTAAAATGCTTCTTTCTTCAAACTTTCTTTGGCATCTTCATAATTTCTTCGTCTTTATAATAAGCTTCGATGATTTGAATACAGTTGTTTGCCGTATAAATTCGGATATTGAAAATTTAACCAAACTTTGAGATTAGCAAATGGTAAATTCTTTCAAGATTTAGAAAGTTCTTGACATGTTTCAGCTAGATAATTTTCCTTTTAGATCCGGTTTCACTAATATTTTACGCATAATCAATCAATCAGTTCTATGAAACTCACAACCGGAGCTAAGGATCCGGTATCGGAGTTCAGAATAAATCTTTGTCTGTGAAGTCGGAATCTGAAAAATATATGGATCCAGACTCAACGCCAAACGCCCGAGAGGATGAACGTTGTATAAAAGGAAGCAGAAAATATACATATAATCAACTCATAATTATATGATTTATATGATTCTGAATTGATTTGACATTTATTGTTAAACACGTAATGTAACAATAATGCCTATTTTATATAATATATAATTACAATTTTTTTTATATATTTGTGGTGATGGATCAGTAATATGTTGATTAAAATGGGTGAGTAAAATTTCATTTATTTTTGTTTAAATCATCATATTTATTTTATTTTATTTATATATACATTTATAAATAAAATAAAATATACATTTATTAAAAAGATAATAAATTTTAAAAATCATGGTAATAATTAGAAAAAGAATATATTTGGTAATGATGATTAAATTGCAAACCCCCTTTAACTGGTATTTGCTCAGTGACAAAATTATCGGGATAGTTTATTATAAAATACCCCAGAAAGAAAAGAATAATATATACTATTTTTTTATTATTAATCAATCAAAAAATCCACAATAGTCTCCAAAAATATATTTAAAACTAAGAGTAATAATTTGTTTTAAAAGACACTTTTGAGTGTCTGATGTTTACTGTAATTAATAGACACTGTGCTGAGACCAAATAACAAATTTAGTCACGAATAAATTACATTTTTTGTGTAAAAACAAAATTAATTGTCAATTTCAATAAAAAACAATAAGAATCATTGTTGGGGTCAAAAGAGGCGCCAAAATATTCTTAAGTTTAATAATAATTTAATGGATGCTTAAGATATAATTGACGAGTGGTATAAGTATAAATACTGATTGATATTTTAGTCAGATTAGACCCAAAAATTTCTTGTGTTTATGAAAAACAAATGTTTTTAAAAAAATCAATTTACCTTTACTAAAAGGCTTTGTATTAATACAGATGTTTTAATGTAATTTTGTTATCGAAAGCAGTTGCCCAAGTTAGGCTTTATACTGTTATGCTTTAATTTAAACTTCTAGTCTTTGAGACTTAGAAACCTAAGTTACGATTTTTTTGTGATTTGACTGAGAATTTTCTCAGCTTATATAGCAAAATGTTTTGTTTTTGTTGACACTAAAGTATCCTTTTCATGCACTTAATGACTCCTCGCGTCAATTATTATTATTGTTTTTTTTATTTTCTTTGGCACTTTAGTGCCAAGTCAATCATTTCATTATTTATTATTACTGCAACCAAAACCCTCTAATACAAATCGCCGTAAAAAACAGAAACAATTCAGACACTTACAAGTGTCTTTTTAATTTTTGAAATTATTTTTGAGATATTAGAAGATCGACTACTCCCATCAAGAAATAAAGTTAATTAATTTTTATTTTGGGCCAGGGTAAAGTTATTTAATGTCACATGTTCCCTCAGTAGGTAAATGTGTCCCACTTTTTTGGTACCCCCCTTTTCCTAAAACTAAAATAAATATATTAAAACACCATTTACAATAATAATGAATAAGAACAAAAGAATATATAGGTATACATTGATTAATTTAATGAACATTCGGTTGAGCTGTTGGATAATAATGACAAACCTGAAAAAGACATTTCTTGATGAAGGTATAAAGAAGATAAATGAAAAGATTGCTGAACGAACAGAATTAGGAAGTAGTTGAAAAATAAACCGAATAATAGAAGTAAATTTCAAAGTAACCAATGTTTTTAATATATCTAGATTATCTGGGCATAGTTATATTCCCACATCTAAAGGTCTAATGGGTAAAAAAGCAATAGCTAACGTGCAAAATATAGATAATTTATGTTTCATATAGTGTTTTGGCTGTATCGAAATCTGATAAAATCAAGAAAGATAGAGATAGACCAAGAAAATATTTACCGTATATGAATTAATTGGTATACGATCCTAAAGATATTCCAATGAAACTGTGATATTCCAGCTTTGAGAAAAGAAATCCTGGGTTAGCAAGTAATGTAATGATTTATTATAATGACAATCTTGAAGATAAAGAAGAAATTGTAATGAAGCCTCCATATTTAAATATAATCAACCGAACAAAAGTAGCTGAAGTGGATCTAATTTATTTGTTATTGATAAAAGAACATTAAATCTACAATCATTGATGAATTGTCATAAAAACATTGATTGTAAGGTTCAATTCATTGCAAATGGTGCAAAAATTGCTTGAATGGTTTTCGAGAGCCAAAGGCCTTTGAAAAGCATCTAGAATTATGTAAGAAAAATCATTTGGGTACTACAGTGCAAGGAAAGTTTTTGTGTAACAAAATTCATGTAAATATTTTAGTGTTAAAAAGTACAATTATTAGAGAATTTTAAATAATCAAAATAATTTGTAATTATTTCATCAGACAATTTATTATTTATCAAATTTAAATATTTATAATATTTTGTAGTTTGATTAAGTAGCTAAGTAGCTACTTGGCCGGATATATTCAATCTGCCAACAAATAGGATTTTAAATTTAAAACTCTTCCATTTATTTTGTTATTTTTAGTCGTAGAATTGTATTACCTATCTCAGAAAAAGATACTTTTAAAACAAAGAAAATTATTTTTTTGCTGTAGATTTGACAACTTTTAGAAAATTCATTGAAAATTAGGTTACAGGTTCAAGTAGTCAAATGACCTAACTAGTGAAAACTAAAAATCAAATTATTGACTAAAAAGCAACTGTCTATTTTTGTTCAAATACTATTCAAAAGCTCCAAATTGACCGTCTTTATTGTCACATTTTGTCAAGAAATCCGGAACCACTGCTTATTCTCTACGACGAGTCATATTTTACATTTGCTGAGACCAATATGTCTCAAAAGTATTATTTTTATTCAACAGCAATTGGTTTGAAGTAAAATACCCTCAAGTTTCATTCACAGTCAAAGTTACAAAACAAAGTGATGTGCTGGATTGCAGTCAGCGCTTACTGGATTTCAAATCCATGTTTCTGTCCTTCGCATGAAACAGTAAATACACAATTCTATCAACGCAAGTATATTGGACAAAGCCTTCTTAGGTTTATCCATTCTTATCACCCTTACAACAATTACCTCGAATGGACAAATCTGACATCATGTCATTACGCTCGATCATCAATGGACGTTTTCGATGAGCTCAATATTGAAGTGGTCCAAAAAGACATGAATCCCCAAGTTTTTCAAAGATTAGCCCAATTGAGGATTTTATGGGTATTCTAAAGCAGTTGGTATATGCCAAGGGCTTGGAGGTAATTACCCATATAAAACTGCAACAGCGCAATGATGCTTTCAGTAAAATTATGCTTTCAATTTCGTTGATTACGAGCTTTTGAGGTCGAAAATTAAGTGCATTAGACCTAAGTACCTATGTCTCATATTGTGTTTATACACTCGTTATACACTTAAATCTGGAAAAGTATAAATATAATTATTTTCCACTCTGATATATTTGACTTCTTATTGATAGTCCAGATTTTTAGTTGGAGCCCGTTAATTAATTTTTATACACCCTTTAATTAATTTTTGTTATCAAAAATTAGAATCACGAAATATGATAAAAGCAGAAACAAAACTTAATGTCACATAAGAATGGAGACATGAACCAAACATTTCATGATACCCTACAAATTTAACTTTCGCTTTAAGATAAGAGTTTTTCATTGATGCGTTTGTAAATAAGATTAAAGAAGTATAATTTTCAGAAGGAATATATAAAGACAAAATCATTATCTCAGAATAGATTTGTATAGGTCCATTGAACCAGAAACAATGACATTCATCGTTGAAGTTATATTGAAGTAGAAAACTTTCTAAAACTATTGTAAAACATTGGAACATCGATTTCTGATAATTTTATAAAATTACTCTTTTTTGAGCCATCTCAAATGTTTCTTCGTCGTAATTTTCATTAATTATTGTCATTTTATTCTATAGCAATAGGTTTACTTTCATCCAAATTGCATGAGACGTTGAGATGGTTGTCGTCATTAGATGTAGCAAACGCTGCATAAATGCTATAATTAAATAAATATTATAACTAATTTTTAAAAAGTTTTCGGATTGACAAACCTGTTTTGGGCGTTACTTAATTAAAATGAAATATTCACGTTATTAAAACAAAAACATATTCTATAATACAAATGATTATTTGACAAAGAAATTCAAATCGACACTCACAACTATAAGCAGTTATTGCACAATAAATTTATATTAAAATAGGAAATAGGAATTATACAAAAGTTCAAAAAAAATTTATTTCTTCGTTATGCAATATTTTAGTCAAACGAGAGCATCACGTTCTTATTGTCTTGAATAATATCGTAAAATATAAAAATGTGCAAATTTTCGATGCACGTGTGGGCCATAAATGATGATGTTTTAATCTTTAATATCATGATTTATTTCTTGAAAGATCAAGAAAATTCCAGAAAAAGTACCTAGGGATTTAGGTACCTACAAAGGAATGTTCGAAGATGCTAATGGGTTACGAGAGCAATAAAAAGTTATTAGTGATGAAAGTAGCTTATTGTTTATAATTAAATAAGTAAAATTGTTTCCTCCATATATATATATATATATATATGAGTGTTTGTGTCTTACCTCCCAGAAATACAATCTTCAAATGATAAACTTCACTTCCAACTTCAAGCAGATTTCACAATTCCAACAAAGTGCTTTGGTTTGTCTTCACACTTCAAACTTGAATTTAAATTTATTTTTGCTCTCATTTCTGACAGGATATTACTAGTTTATCAATGACACAACACGCATGAAAGCTCAAAAATTCGTAATATTATTAACCTCGATTTAAACAAAAACAAATAGTGAATAATTTTGAGGCAATGTATATATTTTTTGTCATGTCTAGTTGAAATTATGTATATTCTAATAGAAATATATGTTATGCTTTTGGTAGAAACAAGCGGAAATGGCTGACAAACAATCATTCTAAATATGAAATTTTTATCATATATTAATAATATTATTATAAATAAATATAAACTGTATAATTGTACAGAATAACAGAAAATCACCCATTATTGCATTGATATACGGTAGCATTTGAGGATAACCGGAAATATCTGTTTTGTTTTATTGAGTATCATATGAGAGCAAAAGAAATTTCGTAAAATGAAAAGGATGCCAAAACTTTACCAACTATTAAGATCGATCCGTTTGATAAGCAGTAATTATAACGTCTTGAGATCCTAAAGTCATAATATTAACTCTACGAATATTTTTAATTGTTTTTAATTAATCGATTCTTTAGGATATTATTTATTGTATAAATATATGTTTCCTTTAAACTCTGAGCTACCCAAAGCGAATACAATTAGTCATCGCTTAACACGTCTACGACTAAGTCGTAGACTTAACAAAATCACTCACTAGTATTTTTCATATTATTAATATATTGCTTACTTCATATAAACGTAAGAGTTTCTTTGATCTCATTGATTTATATTACTTGCATGTGATATATTACAGGTTTGTCGAATTGATTCAGTAAAACGTTTAGAGTCGAATAAAAGTGTCTTACGTTTTAAAATAAATAATAAAATAAACATATATTTCGACAGTCTCGCTGTCATCGTTAGGTAAGGTTTAAATAAATTATTGATATAAATGATTAATGTTTATTTTGAAATTAAATAGTATTTTTTTAAAAAAATTTGTACAAAGAGATTTCTTATCAAATCTGTAGTTGAGTTTTTGGACACTGTCTACCGAAAAGAGTGGCCAATATTATTGAACGCAATAAGAGCTATATGAGTAAAATAAATGTGTATGATTTTAAAATTTTATTAAAAATTTTTAATAATTATTGACAATTTTCGATATGTAAAGCATTGCTGTTAAGATTGGAAATTACTGTGAAAAATGTTGAAAATTCTTGTTTTGAATTTTTTTAAATAGTTTTTATTATGTGGATTGTTGTTGTTGCTTTCAAATTTACTGAATGACTAAAACATTATGTTAAATAATTTTGTTTTTAAAATTTTAAAATTTATATGTTAATAGTTAGTTAAAATTAAAAATAAATTTTGGTGTGAATTATATATAATTTTAAAATAAATAATTAATTCTATTTCTTTACCCACTTTTTTAAGCAGTTGTCAAATTGTGAGTTTCGAATGTATTGAATGAAGGGGGGATTATTACCACATGGAACAGCACTCGTTATATTTATAAATAATATTTGATTTGATTTTATGAATAAATAAACAATATTTTGGATCATAAATCTGTATACATATTTTTTATGAATTGTTTTTGAAATATTTCTTTTAAAGAAAATTCTTTTTTTCACTAAAATTGAGGCAATTTATGGCACAAGGTGAATACTTTTCCCCACTAATCTTTCTATTTTATAAATGTATTGAGTTCATTTTTGTTTTATTTATTGTCAAAATTGAAATTAATTGACATGTTGATGTCGGCTGAAGGGTTGTCAGCTGTTAAAATAGATCAAAAAGAGCTCATTCAAGTAAAATTTTGCATAAATTAAACGTGTTTTTTTATAGCTTATAGTGTTAACATTATACAATGCATGAAAGTGATACAACATGCATATTTTTACAAAATGTTTTTTGATTATTACTCATTTTCAACAAGTATTTTTTAGATTATTGTGAACTATATTGTGAACGGTAATTTGACAAAGTTTTATTTAAAAGTACAATCATAAACCCTTACACAATCATGAAGCAAATTTGTCTCCACATAAAATTTCATTTAAATATTTAAAAAACATTTTCATAAAATACGGAATGTAGAATTTATAATTTTAATATCTTAATCGAGGGGTGGAGACTATTAATCGACACATACGACTTCCCTCAAATTTAACTGAAGGATTCGAATATCGATTCACCATCTTCACTATTTAACATATATAAAATAAATATAAATAAGTTAGTGGGACCTGTCAAGCGATGCCAAAAGACATCGCGGCTATCCAGAATAAGTTAAAGTTAATGAACAAACATCAAATTACTAAAAATATATTTATACAAGATAGCAATACTTACAATCCACAAGTTTGTCAGTTAAGCATTCAAATTTTAAAAATTGGGATAAGTTGGCATAAGTTCAAAAATGTCTAAAATTATGAAAATGACTGCTGTATATATTGTGTTTTCATGATTGGGTGCGACAATTCAGAGAATTTTGAGCCTTTTTCGACTATTTTCCGGGGATTTTTATTGCTTTTATTTTATTTTTAACATTTATATTTTTCTAATTTTTTCTCTGTTTTTCTCTATTTTTCTCAAATTTTCGAAAATTTTTATTTTTTATTATTTTACTATTCTCTTTGATTGTTTTCTCTTTTTACTCTTTGATATTTAAATTGTTGGTCACCGCTTCCGACTGTGTATTTCCAAATCTTTCTTTTGCAAGGTTTTGGCGGTTTTATGTATTACATTATGTTTCCGCCTGTAGCTGTAGGCTCTTTAGAAATTTATTAATATTTGTTTTAATTAATTTTTATTATATTTTATTTTGTTTTAATTAATTGTTGGGCCAAGACACGATTTTGTTTAAACGAATCGGTAACACACACGCAAATACAACATGCAGATTTAAAATCAGACCCATAAAACATCAACTAACCATGCTAAAATATGAGAGAGAAAAAAATTAAATATAAAATCAAGAAACACAAAAGTAAATTAAAATAATAACAAAGTGCAACAAGATCCGCACGAAATAAACATAAAAATAACATGAGAACATGAAAATTTGACCGGAATTTGGCAATTTACCAAAAAATGTGAAAATCCATAAAAATGGAACTAAAATTAAATAATTTGAATTGGAAACAATTCAATTAAAAAATTAAAAATAAAATTGTCAAATTAATTTACAAAAATAGTAAAATTAAGATTAGAATATACTAGAAAATCACAAGGTCAAATTTTGTTTTACTAAATAAAATTTAACACGCAAGGTTAGGGTCGTATGATAGATATATATACTGATTCATTTTCACATAATTTTAATCAGTTTTTGCAAACTTGAATCATCTTTAAAACTCGAATTAGTTCTTGGTAACTCAGTCTTAATCAGTGAACGGAACGACAAAATTTTCAATGTGAGTGGAGGAATATTCGGAACTTTCTCCACGTCGCGTATAGACAACCTCATGTGAGCTCTGTCTGGGCGTCGGCATGGGGAAAGGTTTGTATGCGTTTCAAATGTTATATGATCCAACGATGTATTATATGAGAATATTACAGAATAAACGTTTTAAATAAATTCTTGTCGAAATTTTTCCGGCACACAGCCGACACATCACCACAAGTTATTAAACTACATACCCCAACCGAATTGTGTAAGTGCGGAGTAAGTCCGCCAATAATTCGTGCCCGTGAAGGCTACGGCGTGAGAACGCAGTAGCTGGAACGTAAATTTTCATTCCGCATAGGGGAAATGGGTTGAAGGGGGAATAGTCTTTTGGCTATTTCGTCATCACTCAATTCCTGTAAATTCAACCTAAATTCATATTGACAAAACGGCTCAAAATCAAAACACTGAGTAGTCCAGTGGGCACTCATAAATTTGTAATATAAAAATAAATTCTCCTAGGATCAATTAAAGGAAGGGAACGGGGAATTCGATAACGAAACAAAATTGTTGCTATGATTGCTAACTCATCTAAAGAACTAATTATGACTCCTAATTTGAAATTATTGACTACAGCGTTAAATTCACTAGAGTATATACATTCTGTCAATTTAATATAGTCGTTATTTCAAAGTATTGACCGTTCTCAAAATGATGATGACCCTTAAATTAAGAATAGAAAACACTTCAAGCAAGTATAGCTTCAGTCCCTAATAGTTTTAAATAGTAAAATGACTGAGATTTAGCCGCCAATATTACAGGTGAAAATAGATAAATTCAAATATTTTAATTCTGTTCTGCATTTATAACCCCTTCGATCCTAATACCAAGTGGTATAGATTTAATAATATTCCGAACTTATAATTAAAACTCTGTTTTTCTGTTCCTAACCCGTTAAGCCATTAAAAATGATCCTAATAACAAATGTTTTATGATTTTGACAATAGTTCTTCTGTACAATTCAACATCTGTTTATTTATCCCGAACCCAATAAATATCAGCGAAATTACACCACGCGTCCATAACTTTCCGATACTAGTTGAATTTCCCAAAACATTTTCAGCAAGAGCATTTAGTGAGTAACCGACATTGATAAACATTCTCAAAGTCCTGTTATTATATAAAAATATAAAGCTACGCATTAGATATAGGCATAGTCTCCCAGAGATAAGGAGTTAAAGGGAGGAGATTTGTGATCGACGGTTGGAGTAAAATATCACAGGGTATCAAAATTAAACTCGTACATTTTATTTCAACATCAAATAATGAAATTGCAATTATTAGGACCATCAAAATTACATGAAGGAGGGCAGACGAAATAAACCAATAGATTTTCCCAGTAATACTGCTTCTCGTCCACCACCACAAGATAATAAGTCATCCACAGAGTACCGAATGGAGAGAGTGGCATCGGAAGTGCGAGTGCGGTACGCCTAGTATCGCAATAAATAAAATCTGAAATGAAAATTTATGGGTTACATGCATGATGCAAATTGAACTCATACCTGATGATCCAATGAAAGTGACAATAAATTAACCCTTTGCAACCCGTCGCGATCTCCGAGCAATTACTAAAAGTCCCATTTAATAAGCATTCGAAATGAAACAAAATTTTTAAAATAAACAAGAAAAATTGCGATCAATCCCCCAAAACTCTCCTTTAATAAATATTCCCAAAAAATGAGGAATACCTGAATTGGCAAATCACCAACTTAAACAGCAGTAAGTTGACATTTAAGGATCGCCGATCAATATTTCACCGATGCGAATACCCAGTAGGAATTTCATTCCCATCCTTATTGTGAGATGGAGATAATACGCCCTTTACATTTGTGACACAACATACAGACAGAATGTAGAGGCACACACTACGCCAACACGACCACGCTGATATAAATACTATCGTTCACCCGAACACGGACATTTTTACAATTCACTATGCATTTAAACTCTAAGCACCCAATGCGTGGAAGTTCAGATAGGCCTACAAGGACGCTGAGAGAGGAGAACTCGGGAGAGCAAAGATGTTCTGGTCAAGACGGTAAATCTTATCATTTAAATGAAAACGTTTTAATTATGATTCCGAGATCCAATCCCATAAAGTCTCCTCGAAAAGGCTCACAGGCCCCTGCAGCAGAAATATGGAATTGCATAAATAACCTCCTGTCATTTAATATAATTTTTGCTAAATCTCTTGTTCGAGTGAGTCTACCACAGTTATTCTACCCGACGTATTAATGACCAGAACTCAATCTTTACGAACAACAAAACTATGAAAATTCTTCCATGCATCTATTAACCAGCCCTATTAGACATGGGCGTAGAAGGCATTCAGTTCTCCCTGACGATTTACATAGGCTAAATACGGAAATAAATAAAAATGAGTCGACATCATGTTATATTTGTCTTGTTCTTTTTTTTGTCGATGATAATATAGCTATGAAATGTTCCGTTCCATCAAGCATAACTCTTAGAGAAATATGAACAACGCGCATAATGATTTAACTTGAGTAATCTTTTATCTTAGACTAAATACCAAATGATGAAATGCAAGATTCGGGTGGCAATATATCTCACCGAACTCAGAGAACATAAAAGATACTACTAACCATCAGAATATAGAAATCTTGTATTTTCAATTACAATTGAATTAGAAAATGCCATTCTCTAAGTAGTGATTACAAATTAAATGATGCCCACTATAATTTCAATATGATGTCGCCGGCCAACTTAACCGGTACAACATTATGTTAAAGGTCGAGGGTTTATTTTCGAATTTTGTTAAGAGAATGTTTGAATGTGCTGACATTAGTTTTGTGGTATTACTTAGTTAGTCTAGTGTCGAATTTCAATAAACTCGGGAAAGATAACGACTCGTTTTCAATTTTTTTTATTATTATGTATGATAACTGATTCGATTGGATTTAATTAAATCACTATCTGAAATTGTCTCTACCTATATAAATCCAATCCGTACTAATCCTTGTAAACCCATAGCCAGTAAAGATGGGGGGAAAAATTTTTTTAAATCAATTCATTTAAGATAACGTCGTTTGGTCGTGATTTGATATTCTATTAGAGTAACTGAATATACTCGCCTTTGCTCAAATCGAGAGACCCAGGTTTCAAAATAACCGTCCCCCGAAAAAACCCTGATACCAAGGAGAGCTGGAAAGACTCGAAGTAGTCGGAACCCATCACAACGACGAGCTCATAAATTACTTTGTAAGTTAGACAGATAATGGCACGTCGGAACTGGCGAGTAATTGGCTTCCATAAAACTACCACACCCACACGACCCAATTTACGAATTCATACCCACAATAGGCTATTCCTTTTAGGGTTTTAAAGACAAAATGTAATAATGAAATCTACCTATTTATTTCAGATAACTCATGGATCGATGCGTCCCGAGTCACGCTGCGATTCCCGGGACACTCGATTGCCCGGTGTCGGCAAGCGATGTGGGACGCCGGATTCATGATCTCGCCGGTCAAGGAATTCCGGACGGGAAGTCAAATGGACAACGACGACACCGACCTCCCATTCATTGCGATTAAACGGGAGCCCGGCCGCAACCCGGCACGAGAGATTCGGGGCCAAGCCGAATATCTGCTCGCTCGATTGAAAGAGCATCAGCGGCAGACGGATCGGTAAGTGGAGAAAGCCAGGAGGTACCTAGAAGAAGTAAATCGGGATATAGCAGCCGGTCGGATCCCGAGTACATTGATAGCAGTGGTCGTGACGTCCAGTCGAGGGTCATCCAAGTTGAATGATGTTAATTGTCACCACCCATTGTTTGATTTTGATTGTTATCCAAATAAATCTTTATTCAATATTTATTGCGTCCATTTGTATAATATTTTAATTTTATCGTTTTCATTATTTTCTCATCTTCCAACAATAATACAGAAGAATATTTTTTTAACTTTTATAAGCTAATCTAAACTAGGCCTGAAATTTATGTTTTGCAAAGTCTTTGGTTTATTTCTGGTAATTTTTAATAATGTTTACAAAGATTTTATTTTGATTCGGACCGAAGATTATGATGTTGGGCTAACCAAATTTGTGATATATTAATATGATATAGCTACGAAATATCTCTTAATCTGACTAGTAGTGCTCAGTATTAAATTATTGAAATCCCAACAAAAAATAACTTCTTTATTGAAACACAAATAAATAGTCTTCTTTCAATTCATTTCATAGAAATTCAGGGGTAAAGATCCAAAGGATGTCAAAGGATTTGGTTTATTTTGCATTTTTCAATTTATTTTTCAACTCAGCAAAGTGAAAAATTCCGACTATTGTGTAGAACAATACCCTGGACTTTTTCAAAAATAATTAAATACTAAAAAAATCAATAAAATTTATAAAATTAATAAAAAAATAAAAATATAATTAATTAATTAGTATTTATTGATAGCGATCTAAACTCAAATGTTCCATCAATATCATTAACGTTAGTGCAATAGCCTTAGTTTTTTAAAAAAAGTCTTGGGTAGTGTTCTACACAATAACCAAAATTCCTATTTTCAAGGTTGACTTATATTCAAACGGTTTCCCATGTATTAATTCCATATCCTTACTTACCAGGAGGACCAAGTGAATATTGAGGTGGGTTTCCGTACTTGATGTATATGACAATTTAGTTTTTTCATCTCTGAGATTGCAATTATTTATGGGTTTCATTTAAATGATTAGTTAGTTAATAATCTATTCATTTGTTCTTTGGTTCGAGTCTCCCAAGAGATTTCCCATTATTTTAAAATGATTTTATACGTCTTCAAGCTTTCATTTGTCACCGGTTGCCACTTTCCTGTTAGATTTTTGCAACTTTATTTACTTGTATATCCCCAACATGCTCTTCTTTTACAGAAAAGTAGAAAATTCCACAAAAAAAGAAAACAATATATGTGCTGGTTTCGGGGAGGTTGCCCTGGAAGTTAGGACTGTCGGCAAGTTATTTTCTTAAAGGTTTATAGTTGAGATATGCTTGAAGTAAAAGGTACTGACAACAGTGAATTTAGAATATCTTAAATGGACAATTTCATAACCAATCTGAAAACTAACAGAATAAGCTATTTTAAATAAACTAAAAAATGTGAGAAATTGCTAATTATAAATTTCAATAGTCAAAGAAAATTATTAATAATAAAATATTTTGTTATTTTAAATGATCGGCTACTTTTATTTTCATTTCGTTCTCTTACAATTTCATGATTTGCAGAGATCTAATCTCGAACGGATGACACCGAACGAAATCAGGATGATGCCCAACCCGATTTGCCTCTCAATAGACGCCTCGCTGATGCAAAGTATTTTTTATCATTGATAGAACTGAATCTGATTTATTGTTCAATTTTTTATTCTCTTTGGATTTTGTGGCAAACATTTGAAAAATCTCCATAAATATTGACAATATAATTCTAACACAAGCAAAAGAAACGAATTTAGAATTATTCCGCCGGGAATTCTGTAGAGAAAGCAGAGTTTTTGAAAATTTTAATTTTTTAAAAATTTTATTATGACAACACCAACAAAAACTTTTGACATTGATTAATTTTTGCATAAAAATAACTGATCACTCATAGTAATTGTTCAAAATTTCTATTTATTTATCATAATAATAATAATAATAATAATAATAATAATAATAATAATAATAATAATAATAATAATAATAATAATAATAATAATAATAATAATAATAATAATAATAATAATAATAATAATAATTATTATTATTATTATTATTATTATTATTATTATTTTAATGTTTAGTTTCATTCAAAATATAAATGTAAACAATTAAAATATTTTAAAATTTTATTTTATTTAAAATATAAATTTATAATAAAGTACTTATTTTATTTAATAATTAGTATAATAATTTATAATCAAATATTTTAAAATGTTTTTATCTAATTTATCAAAAGTTAATTTAAATCTTATTTTTAATTTTAATCTTTTTAAAACATAATTTTATGTCCGTTGATAATTATGCCTAAATATCCTCACAGTAATAATAGTCAAATTTATTATTTTAAAACTATTAAATCTAATTTTTTTAACTAGATATTCACAGTTTCAGATCTTTAATTCATTTGTCAACAAATTAATCATATTAATCTTTATTAAACATATTAATCTTTATCCAGTAGAAGTTTTAAATAATTAATTAGCATTAAAATTCTATTTGTTTTAAATGTAGTTTTGAAAGATTTAACTGAAATTTGCAAGTAAAAATCTGATTATTGAAATAATTCCTAGAAAACAATCAATAAATTTATAGGTTTATTAGATAGTATAAACATAGACATTTGAATATCATTTACAAATTTAAAAATAATTAGAGTAACATTAAACAAATGTATTGACTATTTAGTTCGAAACAATGATATTTAGGGTAAAATTAAACAAATTCTTCGGTTATTTATGAATAGTTTTTAGAAATATGTGACCAAGGTGAACTGCTAAAAGATGACTCAAATTATGTTTGTTGGGCCAGAACACAAATAGCCTTGAGAATTGTTTAAATGCATCAGTAATATAGCACGAAAACCCAGCACCAAGATAACTTAAAATACAATATACAACACCAACTAAACACTTTAAAATCTTAGAGAATATAAATAAATATAAAATCAAAAACATAAAAGTAAAATAAAATAAATACAAAATGCATCAAGAACCGCACGAAATCTACATAAAAAAATAACATAATAACAAGAAAATTTGACCGTAAAATGACCATTTATATAAAAGTAAAAAAATTAATGAATTAAATGAGTAAAAATAAAATATTTTTGGCTGAATAAATTTAATTAAAAATGTTAAAAATAAATTACCAACTTAAATTAAGAAAATAATAAAAATTTAATTCAGATAACACAAATAATTTCAAGGTCGAATTTGGTTTAATCGCAATAAAACTAACACGCAAGGTTAAGGTCAAATTATAGGTATATATACTGATGTGTTTTCACAAATAAGTAATTCTACTTTGCAGTATTATTTTCAACTTAATTGAAATATTGATTTTCAGTCTCACTTGGAGACTGATCGTAGTAGTGTGCATTGCAGCTAACTGCATGAATGTCTGCGAACTTGTTGATTGGTAGACTGGTGCTATGATGAATTATGAATTATGCTACTATGAATTTCTATTATATGCTTACAAACTTCCATAGAAAAATCATCAATAAGGACAACGATAAGAAGGACTATGAGAATAGACGAAATAATAAATGAGACAAAAGTATGAGTTAACATCTGAAGGAGATAGGAGAACAATGGGACCCAATAAACGAAATCGAGCAGAGGCCTTCTATCGGCAGCTCGTTGGACCCATGGATTGTTCGGTCAATTATAGCATTAGCTATAACGCTCACTTTTTGCGGACGATCCACCCACTCGAACACAGTTCCAACGTTGCTTAGCAATGAGTGCCGAGTGATAAGCGAAAGATATTTGTATGGGGTTGTCTGGGTAACAACCATATAGTTTCAAAATATCAGCACCCAGAAACCCACCATGTTTGATACATCTAATTTGATAGATGTGTATGGTGCAATTCGTGGAGTTATTTCTTTGTATGCTTCGGCACATACAACGGATATCAAACTGGATTCTGGAGATGGTGTATTACCTACTGTGTCAATTTATTAAGGTTATGCGTTGCATCATGAAATTTCCGAAAAGGATTTGGCTGGAGAGATTTTACCGATTATTTTATGACGATACTGACTGAACGAGGTTACAGTTACACAACTACACCTCAATATATGCTTACAAATGCAATATAACCTCCATAATTCAGGCTATTTCCGAAGAAGTATTTGGGGTATGGTTCCAGGGTTTGTTAGTTGTAGTGAGCTGAAGCTTTAAAAAATTAACTGACATTTTTCAAAAATATGTTTGTTTAAACAAATACTAATTTGAATTTTAAAGGTACCTTGTTGTTTTTTTAATAATTTAAGTAATTAAATAAAGAAAAAGGTTTTGTTTTAATAATTTAAATAATTAAATGATTTTTTAATTTTTATGAATTTTATATTTAATTCTGAAAATTAATTATTAATATTAATATTAATAATATTCTATTTATTAGACTTAATCTTTATTATTTAAATTTTATTAGAACACGAGAAAAAAAAGATCTGCTACCCGCGTTTCACATTTCTCTGATTTCATGAGTTAAAATAAGAGAAATCTCCGAACTAATCTTACCAGATAGAAATAAATATATTGAATAAAACAATCATAATAACAATTTTAAATAAATAAAAATCCGACAAACGGATGTTTAAATGAAGTTTTATTTTATGATTAATTTTTTCAATCTCCTTCGAAATAATTTTGAAAATTAATTTAAGTAAACAAATCAACGTAAATGTAAACTGGTTGAGTAAATAATTTCTCTATTAGAATTATAATTAGCTTTTGATTTTTGGAATTATTGTTATTATTCTCTCTAAAAAATATTGTTTTTTATGGTAACAGAAAAATGCTGGAAATTGGTTTTAGACTTGGAACCGGATGTTGCTACATTAGTAAATGGAAACAATTAATTCGTCTAGTTTACTGTGGCAGTGGACTGAGTACATGTGTCCATTAGGATGTCTCCCTGCCATCTGTGATGGATATAAGGAGGGAGAACCATTGCATATAGTGATCCAGTAACCTTAAGATTAGAAATCATTTCCAGGAATGTTCAAATCAATTTTCCCGAGAAATTAGCAAATTATTACAATCCTTTTTTCTGGGGAATTTCATCAGAAATCCTGGAAAATTAAAATTTGTTATTTCTATATTTTGTTACTCAAAAACCATGAAAACGTTTTCATTCTAAAGCTCGAGTACAAACTTTGAATGTCCTTGTATGACAGATGTGACGGGGTCAGTTTGAAGTATATGGTGACATTTTAACCTCCACATTCCGAGAATATCAAAACAGTCGGGAAGGCAGTCACCTACTTCGGCTAATAAAGCACATTTCATTGATAACTATGAAGATCATGGCAAGACCTTTTGGCATTTTGATTGTGAAGATTTATCAATTACGTTTTTTAATTGAATAGCGCATCAATGTCGATTTTAATCAATCTGGTGCTCTCAAGATTCTGTCAAATTCTATAATAATATTCACCTTCAGGTTAAATAACATTTCTTTTACTCTGTAACAAGATATTTTTGTCTTATCTTTCCTGTACATTAACTTATTCTCGAGACCGAAAATATATAGAAATGCTATGTTGACTCATGGATAAGTAATCCTACCGTTACTTGTAAACCACAACGGGCAGAGTGACGTAGAAATAGGAAGAAACTCTGAAATTAGTTTATTTTCGACTTTAAATAAATTTTAGTGGGATTTCTGGGCTTATTGGTATTTGTAAATTGAATCATTGTCTGAGCAAAAATAGGATATATATATGTATTGAAAATGATAACAGAGCTTTCAACGGTTTGATCGAGAATGATGAGTTTTTATCTTAGAGAAAAATCCTAAATTCACTAAGATTTATTTCAGAGAACTTTAATACAATAATGCTGTTTAGATTTGGTTGTCAATTTGTAATCTTCTTCTAATTCCCTTTGATAGTATGCATTTCCTAAATCAACAGTGGAGAAAAACATTGATCTGTTTAATGCAGCTAATAATTCTCGGCATTCTTTTAGAATCTAGAAGAACGAATAAGGCAAAGACGCAAAAATGTTTCTAGTACTCTTTAGTATTTACACAATCTTGGAATAAGTGAGATTCATAGATCTTTCATCAGACCACTGAAAATTATAATATCTAAAGTTATTGAAAGCTTTGCAAAAGGATTGATATTTGTATAATCAGTTTTGGTGACTCACTCTTAAATGAATTATTACTTTAATCTTTAAAGTATGATGAGCTCGGGAATAAAAAAATAGTAAGAACCACTGAGTAATGTAAGCATAAAGAATTTGCATACCACATCAATCCACAACATACATTCATTTAATAATGTAGGCCTTTCGAATTTGAATAGAAAAGCTACAATACAAAAAATTTATATAGAAAAAATTGAGAACAACTTGTAAATTCCAAATTATATTAGAGTATAATAAGAATTGTCAGTTTTTGGCGGGTTGGAATTGATCTGAATAGTTTTCGGTACAATAAAAACTGAATCATAAGGAATCTTATTTAACGTTGCTGTAATCAGTTTTGTTGAAGATAGATGATTATTTTGAATTGAAATACTTTGAATCCTAGTGGGCATTATTAATCTTGAGTTATTGATGTCGCTTCCTTATATTAGATCGAGTTTTATAAAAAAGTCGGTATAAATGGTAGGAGAATATTTAAACAACATATTACTATATCATCCATTATCATTTATAATTTTAATTAATGTAATTTAAAACTAATTGTAAAATAAATGAAATTTTAATGTCTCAGGCCCTACAAATAATTTATTTAAATATTATTTATTAAGTATTTATTTAATTAATCAAGTTAATTGTCACAATTATTATTATTATTATTATTATTATAATTTAAAAATGATAAATAATTAGGGTGAAAGATTTAATTATTCTTTAGTTTTATTAAGTATTATTCAAATCATAAAAGCAAATAAAAAGAAAGTAATTACATTTGGAAAATAAATCTTTCCGTAGAAAAAAGTTTATTTCTTAAACACATCTGTTGGTTGAATGAATTATTCATAAATTCATAAATTTGTAGAGAAATCGATATTTCTGAAAGCAATATTATTTCAGACTCATTAATAATCTGCTCTCAAATTATAATCGAAAACAAAATTTTCAACTTCATTAATAATAAAAATTATTTTAACAATTGAAAATAAAAATTATTTTCCTTGGTTAATAATTAAATATAATATTAATAATAATAATATCATTACATAAATAATTAAATAAACATGGCAATGATTTAATTATTATTAGAAAGCACCATTCAAACACACATTTTGCAGTGTATTTCGACAGATTTACCGACATCGTCTGGAAAAAAAGCAACCAAAAAGTAATGTGGATTTTAATTTATGTTTACTTTTTTAATATTTTAAAATATATTTAAATCATTTAAATTCACATTTATAAAAAATATATTTTTATTAATTTTAATGTTTAATATTTAAATTAAAAAAATTCATTTAGTTTAACTTAATTTTATAATATTTTATAAATAATTTTTATAAATATAAAATATTTAAGTCTAATAATATTTATTAAATAATATACTTCATTTGTTCCATTATATTATTTGGTAACCGGATGTTTCTTCACCGGACCATTCATCGACGGACTGTTCATCAGGAAGACGATTCATCATGATCTATTAATTTGCTTTGGATATATCTTACTTTACGTATTACTATGTAAAATAATGAGAATGGTTTCTGTCGATTTCATAGTTTCCGACAATTCTAATTTAAATATGTAAAAACTATTTAACAATTTTAACAAATTTAAATTTAAATTTTTTAACAAATTTAACAATTTGAAGGTGTGTCTGAAAGAAACCAATATTATTATTTTAACTTTCAATTAGAGTTAACTTAAAATTATGGCGACGGCGAATTTTAGCATTTCGAAGCGTGGAAAGAGAACACTGATTCATCTCAACTATAATTACTGCAAAGAGCTTGATAACGCCCATGGGCAAACACATTGGCAATGCATCAGGCATGAAGTTTTCCACTTCAAGGCAAATCTTCTGACCGATCAGGATGACGTCATCATGAATGAACAGTCACCGGACCATACTCACAATGGAAACGTCGCGACAGGACTTGCACGCAAAGCTTTCGGTGATATGAAAAAGAAGATGACTGTAACAGTCGCCATTTTCGGCACAGCCTTTTTTAAGTTAATCACTTGAAAAAGAATGTGCCGAAAATTAGTGTATACCATAAATAAATCTGATTCATAGTCAAATTTTGTAGAAAATATAATGTCTGTTATAAATGAAAAGAAATCAGAGGTGAAAAACCAAAAAGTCCTTATAATATAATGACAAGAAAATTTAGAAATTAAAGAAAACACCAATCTACAAATATAGATGATTTATTCCAGGGTTTCCCAAACTATGTTTCGCTGATCCTATATAGATATTTCGCAAAAATTTGGACTAAATTTAGAAAATTGGACATATTCTACTTCATAATGAAAAGACGAGTGACGGTTAAACTTCATTGAGTTTTATGACGTCAAGACCAGACAAAGATTTTTAGTACCTAAAAGTTGGGTACAGAAATAAAAGTCTTAACCAAGTGCCAATATTTTTTAGTGAGGGAAAAAGACTATCTCTCATCCTGTGCGCATGAAAAAGATGTGGTAGATGGGATTGTTAGTATGAACTCAATACCGTCCAGAGGCACAACTCACACCACCCTCAACACCTTTATAGTTAACCAAACAAACCGCAATCATCACAAAGACGTTCACTACACCATTCGCCAGCAGTTGTCAGACTTTAGGAATGTACATGAATTATGACAAAAGTGTTGTCAACGGTAATTGCCAGGATAAACAAAATGGTTATTCTTGCTAACACATAAAAATTTGTTCATAAATATAATAATAAGCTTTGGAATATGTTTGTATGTATTAAATATTCAATATGTGTATAAGTTCTGGAGGGAAAGTTTTCATAAGTCGGCATTTTTTTTAATTTAAAAAATGTTTTTTTTGTTAATTAATCGATATTAGTGCTTATTATGTGAATTTTATTTATGTGATTTCACTTTTACGCAAGTATTTTCGAGCCACAAATACCGATTTTTACACAATTAATTCACGTAAATTCATTTGTACGTGAATTTTATATAAGATTTTTAAATCTTGTGATCCAACCGGTCAAATTTACAAAAGGTTATTGTTGACAATTTTTTACGCGTTTTTATAATACATGCTAATTCCTGAAACTAATTTATTGCGTTAAAACAGGATTGTGTATATACTTTTGGAAATGTAAATGTATTAAATAAAATTTGCATAAAAATGAATAGATTTTCTTGTACATGAATTTAATCCAGTTGCTTACAATACAGATTTTATTCAATTTTGACAAAAAAGTTTATTACAGAATTTAAATATTATTTAAAAACTATACATGGATCTTTGGTTGAAGACAGGAAATTTGACGAAAGAAAGGCCAAATACTTCTACTGATACGTCTATCATCGAAGAAGAAAATAATCCAAAAAATGTGATTTCTTCAAAATCGAATATTAAAGAATAAATGCCATTTATGAACAGACCAAAGCGGAAGTACGATGAAAGTTATTTAAATTTTGGATTTAGGTATATTGGCAAATCAGATGCTCCTGATGCAATGCGTGTTTTGTGTCAAAAAATACTCGCAAACAGTTCTTTAGCTCCAGCTAAACTTCGCAGGCACTTTGAAATGACACACTAATTACAAAGGAAAAGGTATGCAACTTTTTTAAGATACAACGTGACTCACTAGAAATGTCCAAATTTCAAATAATTACAATGGTTAGAACTCAAAATGAAAATGCAACAGAAGCATCTTATTGCGTGAGTTATCGTACTGCACTTAATGGTGAAGCTCATACAATCGGAGAGACACTCATTAAGCCATGTGCGAAAAACATGGTGTCATGTACTCTTAATGAGCAGGCTACTAAAAGAAAATTGATGCAATACAATTAAAATATAATACTGTTTCACGACGCTTTAAAGAAAGAGTTAATTCGTCGACTTGAACTTTGCAGTGAATATGCATTGCAAATGGATTAATCTACAGATGTCGCAGGACTAGCTGTGTTGTTGGTATTTGTTCGTTATACATATGATAAAAGCATTAAAGAAGATTTACTCACGTGTACATATCTACATGGAAAAACTACAGGAGAAGTTATATTCAACAGTATTAATGATTACATTACAAAACAAGAGAAAGGCTGGGAAAAGTGTTTTGATATTTGTACAGATGGTGCTCGTACGATGGTAGGAAAATGAAAGGTGTTGTATCAAGTATCCTGAAAGTAGCTACAAGAGCTACTACCAGTCACTGTAATTTTGCACTGTATTATGCACTGTTGACTAAAACAATTCCCACAAATTTAAAAAATGTTATAGATGAAGTCGTGAAAATGATAAATTATGTAAAATCTAGGTCACTTCAATCCAGGTTATTTAAAATTTTGTGCGATTAAATGTGGAGTGGACATAAAACACTTTTATCACATACTGAAGTGAGATGGCTATCGAGAGGAAATGCATTATTATGAACTTCGAAATGAATTATTAGTCTTCTTGGAGGAACAAAATAATTTCCAGCATCATTTTATCAATTTTTTTTAACAAATCCTTCCTGGTTGATACATCTTGAATATCTGGCTAATATTTTTTCAAAATGCAATGATGTTAGCTTATCATTACAAGGAAAAAGTATTACAATTTTTAATATGAGAGATAAAATTGAATCTTTTGATAGAAAAATACAATTTTAGATTTCAACTGTTGAGTCTAATAATTTTGATTGTTTTCCTGTCTTAGATGAATGTTTGAAAGCATGGATTTGATAAAAAAAAGTTGATAAAGAAATTTCAAAAGTATTTCAAAACACCTATTTAACTTGAAAACAGCTATTTTGGAATATTTTCCGAAAACAAGTAAGGACGATTCCTGGGTTCGCAATCCATTTCCCGTGACAGTTAAACCAGTGGGCTTAAGTGCAAGGGATTATGAGCATTTTGTTCACTTAATTAATGATTCTGATTTGAAAGAAAAATTTAAAAATCAGCCATTAAATGATTTCTGGGTGAGTCTGACTGAAGAGCTCCCCAATGTGTCAAAACAAGCTGTGGTTTGTTTACTTCCGTTTTCCACAATGTACTTCTGTGAAGTGGGATTTTCTAAATGTTTTGCAACAAAATACAGAAAAAGACTCGACGCCACTGCAGATATGAGAATACAACTGACCAATATTGTACCTGGTATAAAAACAATTTGTAATTTAAGAACACAGAATCATCAAAGTCATTAGGAGTTTTATTTATTTATATTTTTATGTTTATTAAATATTAATTATTCAACCTAAAAAATAAGTTAAGTGTTCCGTCATAATTTTCGGGTTTGCCAAGTGTTCCTTCGCTGAAAAGGTTTGGCAAACCCTGCTTTATTCAAACAACTTTCTTCAATTATATTTTAAAAATTATTTCCATTAAAAATATCAAACTCTGCTTTAAAAATTCCAATTATTTTAAAAATCTAATTCAATAAATCTTATAAAATTAAAATTTAACAAGATTTAAATAAACTTTAAATGAAACATTTTCAAATTTTTAAATAAAAAAATATTTTACGTTTATTTTCATCTTGCAGCACAAAATTGCGTTTACTAATATCAATTAATTTCATAAGTCGACTGTGAACAAAAACTTGAGAGCGGAACTGACGGGCAGTCATTGATATTTTCAGTTGATATTTTCATTTTTTACCGTTCTGACAATCGATCGCTACCAGATAAATTTTGTATTAGTGGTAAGTTTATTTTTCTCTAAAGTAGTTTTTCATGGTTATGTACAAAGTTTTATGTAAAGTTTTAGTTTGTTTCACTAATTCATTTACATATTCATGTTCTCTAAAATCGAATAACATGGTGCAACATAGCTGACTGTTTGCTTGTTTAGACCGTTCACATGTCTGTATGTGATTAGGAATTATATTGCGTCACTTCCACTCTCTTTAATTAAGTTTAATCATGTTACCAACTGACAATGCATCTTTACTCAGGCCGTTAACAGACTTCTTGTTACGATGATCTAGAACAGTGTTTCTCAAACTTTCTGGCACTTTGGAACCCTATCAAATTTTTTTCGCTTTCGAAGAACCCTTTCAGAAATTTTTTAGCCAGATGAGTATTATCCACATATATTATAATCCTTCTTTTTGACTTATTTGTCGACCAAAAAGGTTGAATTTATTTTAAGCAATTTAAAAATGTAAAATTTCATATTAATGAACTTTGATAGTAATTTATTTGAAAAATAAAAATAAAGTTTTACGCTAAATTGTTTATATTTAAGTAAAACTACCAAAGAAATATTTTATTAAAATTAAATATATATAAGTATTTAATAAAAAAATGTTAATCCAAAAAACATCTAATTTTAAAAAAAATATTAATTTATGTATCAATGGGAAGAATGAGCTTGTATTGACTTGCATAAATCTTCAATATTTGGTGGAAGATTTGTTAACGATAATCTTACAATCGATGTCAAATTTAATCTATTCCGTTGTTTAGTCTTGGTTAAAGTGACTGCTGAAAATCCACTCTCACATAAATAAGTGGAAGGAAATGGGAGAATAGTTTGAAATGCTTTGTCACTTAAAACCTTGTACTCGCCATTAATTTGGATCCAAAACTTAGCATGTGATGAATTTTCTTTTACATTTTTCAATGTCACGTCTGATGAGAGATCAGCTAATAAATCTTCTTCAACTATAGATAGGACATTTCTTGTATTTGTGAAACTGAATGGATCTAAAACCCACAATGTATCGGTTCTCGGGTCTTGGCTTATAGGAAAATATTCCTCGAATTTGATAAAAGTTTTTAATAATTAGATATAATTATAAATAATTTATTGGAATTGTAATATTAGTTTCTATTTTTAGCTTCAATCATTTGATTCGTTAAGCAGCTGAACATATCGAAGTGGTTGTTTTCAACTCTCTGAATCCATAATTATTTTTTCTTTTGTCCTTCTATTTTATTATAATTATCAATTATTGTTTTGTATGTTCCTTGTAGGGATAAATTCAGTTCGTTCAACAGTTGAAAAATATCGGCAAGTTAACATAATTTCATGTTCCACTCCATGTCCTTGAAGGACTGAACAAGATCACTATTTTTACTTGATAGAAAGGCAGTTATTTCTTCTCTTAGTTCATATGGTCTTTTTAATATCCAACTCCTGGATAACCAGTGAACTTCCGCGTGAAATAATAATGTTTTATGAGATGATCCCATTTCCTCGTACCTTTCAAATAATCTTGGATTTAGTGCGCTTGATTTTATATAATTAATATTTTTAATCGCTTGCATTTCTCGGTGTATCATTAAATTCGGAGCTACTTCTTTAATTTTTAAGACTCATTCTAAAATTAGTATAGACTTTGTGAGAAATTAAAGAAATAACGGAATGCCGGAACCGTTATTTCTTTAATTTTTTACATAGTGTATAGTAATTTAATAAAATAAAAGTATTTATTTTAAACTATAAACTAAAACAAGATATTAATGCTTACCGATATATTTTTACTTATCATAACTTGTATAACAAAATTTTTTAAAACTATATATATATATATATATATATATGCATTAAAAATAAATATATATGTATTAAATATAAATATATGTAAAGTAGGTCATGAAAAGTTTATAATATTTTTTCTCCATTTTTAAACCGAAATTAAAAAAAAATCTACTGAATTTTTATAATGTTTAAAAATGTATTGAAATTCTAACTGAAACTCTAAGAAAATAAAATCTATGGTTTTTCTCTACTATTTTTTACATTCAAATTCAAATTCAAATTTAATTTCTCGCGAAACTCAAAAGATTTGTTCGCGGAACTCTAGGGTTCCGAGGAACACAGTTTGACAAACACTGATCTAAAACGTAGTCTCATCGTCAGAACTACTAACGACGGACGGAAGCGTTTGTTGAGCGTAGCACGAATAAATTAGATAGGATGCAATTGCTATTGTTATACGTGCAATCGTTATAAAGAATAAATGGATGAAATAGTTAATTTTCCTAAAGATAAGAGCGGATCACTGTAAATTTTCCGAAAGAATTAAAATACTTTAGCAAATCTTAGAAATAAGGGCAGATCTATGCTCAAATTTTTGAAAGGTATATCAAAAGTATATCAAGTGAACCATTTGAAATAGGAATCACAGAAATTAGGTAGTTTTGAACAAGGCTAAAGAAAGGAAAACGTAAATCCTTCCATCAACAATCAAGGTACTGAAAGTTAAAATATCATGAGTAGTTCTAGAAACGGTGCTAACCTACTTCTGGATATTCAATTATTATGTACATTATCAACATGGTAATTACCATGGGTACATAGGTGGGTTAGTAAAATAATCTTGAATGTGTTTAGGTCAAGTCTGCGAACAATCATGCAGTAACCCAAGAAAATTAAAAATATAAGCAAATCATATTACCCAACAGTTTTTAAAACTTCGATATTTTCTAAATAATAAATTTGAATTTCTTCATTGGCCTAACAAATCCTAAATAAGTTCCTGTAGAGTCTTTTATTACCCTCCTATCATTGTCCTAATCTCATTAAAAGGTTCTAATACAAAATGGTATAGGACAAAATGCTACGGACAAAGTGAAGATGAAATAGTATAGCTATTTAAATAGATAAACAAGTTTTATTTTTCAGTTATAAAAACTGTAATATATTACTGATAAGTAAAAGTTAAAAATTAAGTAGGTCAGGTTGCTTTTATTTAACATAAATGTCTGATGCATTCACTTGACAGTAATAAAAATCAATACCAAAATCTAGACTAATAAAATAAAAATATATGAATGACAATGAATTAATTAGTGTTATAAAAATTCTTGTCAGAAATCTAAGACTAATGGTTTATAAGTTTTGGTATATAAGTATATATAAATATATATTTGGTATATAAGTATATGGTATATAAGCTTTCGTATATTCTTATGAACTGTTGCAAAAAGTCACTGTCAGACAACATTTATATTGAGCACTAGTGCAATATCTCTCAGATATGTAACCGGTTGTTATAATAGGCTAACATGGTGTGAAGTGCTTCATTGATGAAAATCTATTCTTTCTTCTTTTGTTCCAGTTGTGGTTCCTAGCTCCAGTTGATGGCGATTAAGTTGAGTGCTGTGCTACTACTGTTGTAGTCTTCGCGTTAATTTTGTAACAGATGGATGAGCAAACCCAATGACTTTTTTGAACAATCAAACGCGTTGCTTCTTCACTTGTTTCGGCTCTCCTTTTAATGTTGCCATGAGCCATTTCAACTTGTCCCTGAGTTACTGTATTATTGTGAACTTCAAGAACAATTACATCTGCATGTGTATAAAGTCGTGCCTTGCACGTTCTTCTTTCACAACGCCACAGCTCCTTGCCATGAGTTCCATCGGTGCTCTTGTTAAACAAATAACCTTGTACTACCAGCTTTCGAGTTCCTTTTTGAAATGTAACAAATTCTAGCATGGGTAAAAATTAAATAAATTATTCATTAAATAAGTATTTTAATCCAACCCTAAGTCAAACCAATAATTGTAAATTTATAATTTTATATACAACATTACAGATATGATAGATTTATTAAACAAAATATAAAATTATTTATATTAATATAAATTTTCATACTTCAAAAAAAAATTATTTTCAAAAGATTTTTCAAATTAAATCCAAAATACTTTTTATTTTATTCTCCAATCCAATAATTTAAAAAATAAATTTATTTAAAACAATATCTGCTGCGAGCTGTATTTAACTCATGTGGCAGTTAACATGTTATTATATTATTTTAGTGATTCGATATATTCGAAAATAATAATAATATTGGTGTATCCAATCAGTCGGCAATGCTCAAGAACTTGAGTACAGAAATAACGGGAAGTTTCTCGAATAAATGTGGCATTACTATATATGTAAATTAACAAACAAAATCCGAAATTTTAGACTTATTAATAAACATACGTGCGATCGTTACAAAGAATAAATGAATGAAATAGTTAATATTTGAGTACAGCAAATGGTTCATCATACACTATTGATGTTATTTATATCAACATCCAATATACACAAGCGACTTACATTTTACTGAAACATACTGAAACATGAATAATAATAATAATAATAAAAAATAACAATAATAATAAAATAATAATAATAATGATAATAATAATAATAATAATAACAATAATAGTAATAATAATAACAATAATAATAATAATAATAAAAATAACAATAATAATAATAATAATAATGATAATAATAATAACAACAATAATAACAATAATAGTAATAATAATAACAATAATAATAATAATAATAATAATAATAATAATAATAATAATAATAATAATGAGTGATATGATCAGTAAATATTATGAACCAGTTCAAATAGAATGTAAGAAATATCAGATATTGGATTCAGTGGATCTTATTGATTGGCGCGCTCAATCCGATAATTACTCATCATCTCATTCACCGTTGAATCACCGACTCCACAAATGCTCTCCATCCAATGGCAATCACGCAATTCTGGATTTATTTTTATTTGTTCACAAAAACTCTGAAATGAAATCTAAAATTACCAAATCTAGACATAGAATTTTTATGTTTCGAAATTGCATTAAATGAATCGCATTAAATATTTTGTTTTAATAACTGATTATTGATTATTTGCCATTCAATATTTTAATAAATTTCAATTTTAAATTTGTTTTAAACATTTATGACAAGATGCAGAATTCATTTATAACTGTATAAAAATAATGCCAATTTCCGTATGAATATTTATTTGTCCTCTACTCCATTATTTGATGTGGTAGATATGTTCCTTAATAAAACGCATTAAAAAAGACACGGTTTACATTGTAAAATATGGATACTTTTATAATTTAAGAATTTCATTTCTATTTATTTCACATAACTTTATTTTAAAATTAAATTAAAGTAATATATTATCATTGTTTTCTGAAAATATTTGCAACCGTTTACGAACTTGTGCGAAATCACTATCACTCCTGGAGTAGGCAACCAGTGCATTAAGTGAATAGATTGCTTCTTCATGAATTTCAACTGCTGACGATTTTGCTGCTTTGACAACAAAATCACTTATTAAACTCTGTGACGATTTCTGAAATTTTTTATGAAGTTCCTGCTACGTAGCTCATGTTGGAATATTTAAACCAGTTCAGATTTTGAGTCATTATTAAGCAAATAGTTTTCTAATGCATTTCGAAGTTGTAGACCTTCTTGAATTAATTTTGCAGTGAATGAGGCCATTTTGTTTTCTACTCCACTATTCTTTTCTGGATCGTCTACGGCAGTCTTTATCAAAGTGGTCAATAATGCCCCCTTGTGGGCGTTTGAGACCTAAATGGAGGCGTTAAAGGGCCCAGAAAAAAATGGGGGGCGTTGACGTGGGTTAAGAGGGCGATGGTAGATTTGTAATTTCATTTACTTTATATTTTAAATTTCAATAAAATTAAAACTTAGCTATTACACAATAAAGAATAATTAGTTTATATTTCTACCCTGTATGAAAATTTAAAATACTTAACATAGATTTCGTAGGATAGCCCGCACGCCGTACGCAATCAAGTTGTAACAAGTTTCTGTTAAATAAAGTTATTTGAGCAATCCGGTAGCAATTGTTCTGTACCATTAAAATTTATTTATATGTAATACATTTTGTATATTATACAATTAAATAATCTTTAGGGAGCTGTGGCAAATCAAATTGTGTCTTAAGGGGTGAGGGTTAAAAAAGCTTGAGAAACACTGGTCTACGGGATCAAATAATTCCAATAATGTCATTATTACTTAAGACCTTATAAACAAATGCAAATCATAGATATCAATTTCATTGAATGCATCAAAATTCTTATTACCAAATTTTTGTGCTAATGCAATATTTTCAGTAGAAACTGTCAAGGTTTGGTTAGTTGCATTTCTGTCTATAATGCATTCATCAGGCATTTAAAATTTATGGTCTTATTTCACTGATTGTAGAAGTAGTATGATTTCTACAGTTTAAAATCGAAAACTTTTTTATGACAAAATTTAAACATAATTTGTTTAATATTACATAAATTGGCAATTATAAATTTCTTATTATAAAATATATATATATATACGATAAAGGGGTGAAAATTCTCAAACAATTTTTTATAAAAACTTCAAAAAAATCACACAAAAACAAAATTTAATGTACACTATTTTGTAGAACAATAATAACAACCTCTAGAATCCAAAGCTTGTGCATATTGATGATTGACATGAAATTAATCAAAAAGTAAATAATAAGAGTGAAGTGTTGGAACTTGAATTTTATAGAATATTTGTTATAGTAATAAATATCCAAATAATGAGGTTTGATATTTATTTTATTAGAAATTGCATAATTCTTGATTCTATAAAATTTCCAAGAGTATTAACTTCGTTATCTTAATCAAAGCAATCAAAATTGGTTAAGCCTATATATTTTCGAATTATTTTTATTTCATAATCTTCACCAGAATTATAATTTTTTGAAATAGTTTTAGAAGCGAAAAAATTTTTTTTTCATTTCTTTTTGTCTGTAACAGAAGTGTTAAATGAGACATGTTATTATAACTAAATTCTGCCGTACGATTTATGAGTAAAATGTAAAAAAACATAATAAATTTCACCTACCGACAATAGTTCATTATTGACAGATTGAATGTGTGTATTTTGAAGATAAAATCTGATGAGTTTCGTGTACTAGCGGGATATACGATTAGTGTTACACCTGTTTCGGATGAATAGCTAATCCTATAATAAAAGGAAAAATCAATAATGTTATAATATAGAGACAAACATACTTACCTGTGTGGGTATGTAATTTATCCAAATGAATAACTACTTATATTGGCTGAAAGAGAAATTCTACTAGATATTAAAGAAAAATTGTGTTATATCGCTCTTGATTTTGAACAAGAAATGCAAATTGCAACCTTTTTATTGTCTCTTGAAAACAGCTATGAACTTCCAGGTGGACAAGATATTACAATGGGAAATAAAAGATGAAATTAAACAAATTTGAAGAAAAATAATTTTTAACATACAAGCATAATACAGTAAATAATGCATTCAAACTTTCAAAATGTAGAAATGTTCAAATGAATACAAACTTTTTATATTACTATTTTTAACTTTTTTAGACGATTTTTTAACATTTATTTTTAAAAATTTGTGGTTAAAATTTTCGATATAAATCCAATAACTCTACTTTGTCGAGAAAATTATGAAATAATTTCTTAAGAATTTTCATTAAATTCAATCAATTTAATAGTTTTACAACATTTCAAATATTTCAGAAATATCCATCGAAACTCTAAATTTTTGCGAAGATGAAGAAATTACAAAGTAAGATTTACCTACAATAAATTCATTTTTTACCTCATTTGTAACTTACCAGAAGCAACGACACCAGGTCTTTCAAATGTGGAGTTTAAAATTAATATTTTTATAGAATTTCAGAAGTAGAACAAATCTGAATAATCAATGCCATTAAAAATGGCGAAGATTTTTATAAGTTTGGGAAATTAATGGAAATTTCAAAAACTCAATAAAATCAATGAATATCAAAAATTTGGATTTTGTCAAAAGGAAAAAAAGATGGCAAACAAAACGAATTTCCAAGGAACAGAGAAATAATTTATTGGAATATAGCAACTTTTGATAATAAATGAATTTTTTTATGAATTAATCTGACCAGGGGCGGTGCAAACTGCTTTGGCGTCCTTATGCAAACCTAAAATATGTGCCCCTTCAAAATAAGGTATACCTTTCATAACAACTAACAATACATGTATTATGTAATTTTAAATCAAGTAATTATTAATAACAATTATATTTATAACATTAATCGTAATATAGTTTCATTCTAAGTGAAAATAAAGGTAATAAAAATTAGTATATGTAAAGTTAAACAACAAATCAAGCAAACGTAAAATTTTATTTCTAACTGTTCTATACATTAATTTTATATATAGGCAATATTCTTTATATTTATGTAATATCCGATTTACATTAAATCAAAAAATAAATCCAATAATTGACAAAAATTGAATAAAATTGAATAAAATTCCTAAAAACTTAAAGAAAATTAAGAACACATAGTAGTGTTTTATTTAAGTGTATGAATGCAGCAACATACATCAGCTCGGTAATACATATAATAGAAAACAGCCTTTTATGAAATTACGCAGTAGCTCTATATTTATACACTACGCCAATTTTGCATTTTCAATAACTACTGTATAAAAAATATTTCAAATTTAATTTTAGCCGCTACAGCTATATGCGCATAATAAATTTGATGAAATTTAATTAATTTACAAATAAACAATCACTACATACGACTTTATTGTTTGATGTGGACACTCAACAAAGATATTAATGTAAATAATTTTGCTTGCAAGAACTAAATTTATAATTATATTAATTAAATCTAATAGTGCGCAGAAAAAAGGGAAAATTTGCTAAAAACAGTTTCTCAATTAAAATTGCTTTAATTTATTTGTTATTTATGTAAATTTTATAGCTGCAATATGTCTTTAAAATATCGGGCAACTTTAAAAGCCAAATTCGAATTGGGGATAAAAATAGTTATTTATAAATTAGTTAAAAATAAGTTGTTTCACTTACCTTGTCTCAAACTTGTCTCAAAGAACTCCGGTAAGAAAGTCATAGGGACAAACTACACGAAAAGGTGGCATTCATTTGGCTAATCCAAAGCTAAATAATCCCGCAATATATGCTGCAATCTCTAGACCAGTGGTTCCCAAACTTATTTTATCTCGGACCCCTTATGTGTTGTCTAAAATTTTACGGACCCTAGTCAGTGGCGCAGCCGGGGTTGAAAATACAAAAAATTTCAAATTTTGTTTTAAAAATTTGGAAACGAACGAAATGGTAATTAAATAATAAATAAATAAAATAATAAAATGAAAGTTCTATGAATACACATAAAAATCATAGGCGGAAACCTGATAAATATGGACGTTGAGCATTGAGAAAATTTGAAGTTGATTTTATCATTATTTTTTTCAAGAAAAATAATTTACCTTTTTCTTAAGTTTCTTTTATGTTTTAAAATAACAGTTTTCATCAAACAAAAAAATAAATATCTAAAGAGCATTATGTTCCGGGACCCCCAATGGTCCGCGGACCACACTTTGGGAACCACTGCTCTAGAAAGACCTCAATTATCAAATATCTCTAAAGACGCCGTAAACAATAATTTTAACACGATTATCATTTTATTGCGAATTTATTTAAGAATAAGAGTTTGAAAACATTTGAAACGCGAAACATATTAACTAAATGGAAAATTTAATGTAACATTAAAATACATTACGAGTTTGAAATTTTATTGGAATTTTGAATTTGTATAATAACAAAATAATAACAAGAAAATAAACTAATCAGTTTTGACAAGTTTTTATTTGAATAAATTTTGGATCTTAATTTTGTAGTGATAATAATCGAGTTTTACAATTTAAATACGATAAAAGATTGATGCGATACTTAATTACACTTATTTTAGGTACCGTAAATAATAAAATTCATCTGAACTATAATTATAAATAAATTATTAAAATATTTAATATAATTAAATAAAATGTTAAAATAAATGAAACATTAATATTAATTAATTAAATATTTTATTAAAACTAATATATTGGAAATGCGGTATTTTAATAGACTTTTAGAATGTATAAACCTATATATAACTTTAAAAAATAAATAATATAGTGAATTAAATGCTTTCCTTATTATCCATCGTTTGGTAGTTTACATTTTCATTGCAGTCATTTTGTATTATAATTCATCTGAACTATAATTATAAATAAATTATAAAATTAAATATAAACACTATTATATCCAAAGGTTATACTTATAAATGATACTATTTCAGTAATAGTTTTGTCCACCAGCTGCTGAGAAGAATTGCTATAAATCAACATTTTGTTTAAATTAAAACAAAATCGATTTATTTTCTGCAAATATATGGGGAAAAAAATTTAAAGTATCAATGGTGAAAACGATAAAATTAAATACACAAAAACTTTTGTCAATTTCATGTTTTGAAAATGTAGTGAATTTGTAATTCTAAATTAGATTTGATTTTGCCTTGATAATGATCCGACAATTGTAATTATTTGAGTTAGCCGGGCTGAACAAAATCTGGATAACTGGATCAAATGTAAATAATATTGAGAATTTGTAACAAAATGTTTATTTTTTCAAATACTCCTAAATCTCCATAGAAATGAAGCGAATTCGAGTAATTCATCACTCGCCAAATTAGACATGCATTTGTCTGGCTCAGCATAAGACAAAATTTGGTTCGCATTCCACTCGTCATACGCAACGAGACCGAGGAATCCCGCACAGTCTGCAATGGGATATATTTGCATGATCAATCTGTTTCGTTGATACCAATCTGATTTTTTCCCTAAAATGTTTTTAATTACAATGTGACATCTCAGATTTTATCAATGTGCATTCGCAATGTCTTTTCTCAGAATTATCACTAAAAATTTGGCCAGAAAAAAAACTTTTTGAAAATTATCAATTTAACTCAATTTTCTGATGATAGAAATTAATTGATGTTGCCCTAATTTTGTGTATTTTTTGCTTTTTTTGACAGAGTAGAATTCGGTTTTGAACGGCTGATGCGCCAGTAGATCAGTTTAGGCCTGGTGATTTTTCAATGTTTTCATCTCAGATTTTTAATTAATATTTAAAAAAAACAAATTTTTTAGTATTTTAAAATAAATAATAATTTTACTATTATTATTGTAAGCAGGGGTGAACTGTGAAAAAACCAATAATTTGCTCTCTGTATCCTTTTCTTTATTTCGAACAGGCTATCAAAATATGCAAATTTTATTTCGATTTTGTTTATGTTTCTCTTTCTTCTATTCGTACTTGCTTATTAAGAATGACCTTGTTGTATTCCATTGTTTGATTTTCCCAACTCTGCCATTTCATAATTATTAGATTATTTTATTTAAAAATTCTCAACAATTTTTAATAATTTTTTTTAAAATACAAATCTTTTCTATGTTTTGATTTGTTTAACTTTCTAAAAATTTTATAGAAATATAATTTTTTTTATTTTTAATATTAAATATTATTTTCTAGTATCAGACAATTTATATTAAAATTAATAAGTAGCAGATTATTTTAAAATATATATATTGTTGGGTTTGTGTACGGAGAATGAAAAGTCGATCAAAAAAAGGTAAAAAATAGGAATATTTTCAACTAATAAATAAATACAAAAAAATTAATCTAAGATTATTAAATATTAAAATTGACATATTACGGGGGGTACAGGAAGTACGGATAGCAAAGGATGAAAATATACTACAAATATGATAATATAAAATCAAGATATTCAATAAATGAAAATTAATTAAAAATTAATAAGTAATTTATTAGATATGTAGAAAGCCCGAGTCTTGGGGGAAACCGGGACATGTGGAGAACCATAGCACGTAGAAACTCTGAAGAGATAATAAGATCAATTCTTTCTATAATCAATAAACCAACATTAGGTTTCAGGTTTTATTATAAAATTCCTTATCTCGACTACTTTTATTTCGTTTTGTAATTTTATTTAACTATTTGTATCTGGCAGCCGAGTACGCGGGTACTTGTAATGTGATTCTAGAACCATCTGTCCATTCGTAGTTCGGATCCCTACGATCTCTGGTTTGTTCCATAGAGTTATATTCTATCTCTCCTTCAACAGGTAGTAGGTGGTCGTTGGGCCGTTTTCGGTGCGTCTCCTCTCCTTTATGCTCATTATCCGTAATCGGGCTGTACTTCTTTGGTGTTGAAGCCATTGGTTTATGAATTTCCTTATTTTGTGGTTACTTAAATAGTAAGGTGGCATTAATCTACCGTCGCTCCATTGGCTTATCCCCCTATTAAATATGATCAATTGCTTCTTAATTCGTTGATGTAATAAACAACAACAAAAAAATATTTTATTTTATTTTTGTTATTTATTTTCCATATGGAATTTTGGTGTAGAATTATGTAAATAGTGCATGCTCTACCAACGGCGCGTGTCACCAGCTGGTAGTTAATCTTATCGGTTATTCCGCTAGGATTATTTGATTGTGATTTTTACTGGACATTTTTTAATCTCGATTAGTTCTCATTTTTGGAGTTATTCATTTCTCCAATTATAGTGACAGAATGAATTCAATTCTCTTTGTCTAACTCGTATCATCATCAATTGGTTTATTCAAGCTAGAAGTTGAGTTATCCCACTCATTTCAGTTTATTCTCGAACCAGGATTTTCTCACCATTCCTCCTCCCTAGATTGGCGTCGGTTTTCCTGCCGCACTATTTTTCGTCTTCGGAAACCTGATATCAAAGAGCCTGCTAATTTTTACTGACATTATTACGACAAATTATGGGCGTATCACGTCATTCGTTGGTGGAGTTAATTCTACCTCAATTCCTTGCTGAATTCGTTGTTTACCTATTGGCGTTAAGAAGATCAATACGGATTCTTAACGAGTGGTCAATTCTGGATGGGATGGATCAAGGAATTTTGTAGTATAGTTCCTTTGACAGAGGCTGGCTTTGATTTAGTGAAATTGTATACTTAGTAGATTTCCATTCATTCAATCACTCCGGTGGTCTTTTATTGTGATTGTTATTTATTTGTTCATAATTAATATTATTATGATGTTATTGAAGATTTTATTTATGTGAAGAGGTTACTAAATCTTTATTATAAATGACAGGTTATTCTAATTCAAATTATCTCATTTATTTTATTGTTATAATTTTGATCTCGGTGAGAATATTAGACCTACCTTGTTATTAGTGTTCTATTATCCATATCATCTTTACTAGATCATTCGTCGATATCCTCTTACTTAAGGTGTATTATTATATTGGTATCTATATATTTAATTCATGGTTACTACCTATGTCCGGAATTTATGACATTATCACTAATATAGCTCTACAATAAATATTTGACTATGGCTGACTATCGTTCTAATAAAATTATACTGTTATTGAGCTTAGGGTTAATCCGATATACATCTCTTTATTTTCATTTTAGGTAGTTTGATCTTAGTATAGTATAATATAAATAAGTTTACAGGTTTATTTAAATCAGTTGCACCGACTCCGAGTTTCCACTTCCCGTTCCCTTGAGTTTGATCTTAAGGGATATGTGTAAACATTAAGATTTTAAGAGTTCCCACTAAACTGCCAGGTGTGAGAATTTTAGCCGATATGTGGTATAGATTTTCGGTCAAATTTTCGGTGAAAAGGAGCCTACCAAAAGACTAGTTCCCGATCTTTCTACTGACCCTATAGATAAAAATTATTTGACGTTCGAGCCCGTCGTTACGCATGACTGGACTCTCACGGGCACAAGCTATAGGCGGAGGAACCGCACTTACACAGCTTGATAGTTATGTTGTATTTTAATAACTTGCATAGGGTGTGGCTGTGGGCCGGAAAATTTTTGACAAATATAACACTTTTCATTGAAGAATGTATTTTGAGTCATTACATAATCAGTACATAACATTTCTCTTCCAGCATTTGTAACAATGATTTCCCATACATTCGCTCAAGTAGTGCTTACTTAGAAGGATGCTTGAGTTCGTATTATGAAGAAATTATCACCGAGAGTTGATCCTCTAATTGTTGGTTCGACTGAATAGTGGTTCTCAGATTTTTGTGACAAATAACAATTTAGTTTTTTGCGAGAAAAAGTGACGTTTCTCACTAAGTGCATTAAAATTCTGCAAAAATGAATTGGTATATATACCTGTTTTGTGACCCTAACCTTGCGTGTTCTTTTTGATGCATTTAAACTAAATCTGACCTTGATTTTAATTGTAATATCTAATTCTTATTTTTGACAATTTCTATATTAAATGAACAATTTATTTTATTTAATTTTTTAATAGGATATTTCTTATTGACAATATTCCATTTTATTCGTTTTTTGCTAACTTTTATGAATTGTTCATTTTTCGGTCAAATCTTTGTGTTATCTTGTTATTTTATGTTAATTTCGTGCTGATCTTGGTGCATATCTGTTATTATTTTGATCTATTTTTATGTTTTTTGATTTTATATTTAACTACATTTTCCTCATATTTTAAGGTGTTAATTTGATGTTTATGGGTCTGATTTTAAATCTGCATTGCTATATTTGCGTGCTATTTCCAATTCATTTAAACAAAATCCAGTCCTGGCCCAACAATATTTTTTCTATGTATTTACTTGGATGGTTTAAATTACCTATTGTTTTCAAATTATCCTTACTATCCTTTCTCATACTTAAAATATAAAAAATAAATACATAAATATCAACTTCAGTAAAATTCTCAAGTTTGCAATAAATGTTATCATAAATTGTCAAAATCAATTACATATTGTTCAAAATGAAAAATTACAATAAATAAATCACATTGTCTAAATAAATTAAATAATCATAAACTCTCATAGATTGTCATGATTGGTCATATATTGCCATAAATATGGGTTATCATCAGAATAAGATCATTAAATTGTCATTCCCGTTGCCATCACCAATTATCATAATCCATTGTTCAATCTCCATATATGTTCATCTTATATTTGTTATCTCATAATATGTAATATATTAATTTTTATATTTTTAATCTGCTCCCGTCTTCTAACAAGCGTATCCATATTTCAATTACAGAAGTTAGTCAGAAAGCTAGTGATACACAATATTAGCAAATTTAAATAAGAGTTGGTACAAGAAAGTTTGATCTAGCTTGGGTGGACTATGTCGAAGGTGCAGAAAGAAGATTGTATTGACAATTGTGAGCATTGTGGTAAATATGAATAAAAGTTTTTGTATTAGGTTCTGTTAATTTTCTTTGCGCACATATCAGTGTTTATTTAAATTTTAAAATAAAAGGCATAATTGCATGAGACATTTCCTGGAAATGAATTTGCAGTGACCGCACGACTTAGGACTTCCTTCTCTTGGTTTCTTTGGTCAAAATAATATACCAACAAGCAAAACAAAACATTTGTTGACGCTTATTTATTAGTGTATGTTTTAATTTTTCCCTAACGTCGCTTATAAAAATAACTACCTTAATTTTCGAGTTCCTGACTGCCGATAGAAGGTCTTACGTCTCTTTTGCATCTGACTTTCCTGATGGCGTTTTAAATTCTTATGATGCTGATTCAGACAACCCACTTAATTTGCTATAATTTCAAATAGTTTTTAAACTAGTTAAAATTTGCGCAGCGTTCTACTCACACTCGATGGAAACATTTATAAAAATGAACAATACATTTCAATACGGCGTACGTCCATTTTCTTCGAGGTATTGATTCATACAAATTGTGAATTATTTCTAAAGGAATTTTAGCCCGTTCTTCAATTAAAACACGCTCCTGTCTTTTTAAGACGATGACGGAGGAAATCAACGTCTTATTTGAATCTCTAAAATCGACCATAAATGAACATTAAAATCGAGGTCTAGGAATTGTAGTGGCCATGAGATGTTCCACGTATTATTTTTTAACAATTCTAGCTGCATGGAATCATGCATTATCATCTAGAAAGCGGGAGTTCACCTCCGGAAACCGTTCCTGAACCATAGGATGAACTTACTAATTTTTTTTAAATATCTATAAAAAGTTATTTAAAATAAACATTAAAATGTCAAGTTTTGATGGTTTATAACATGTTCAAAGGTTATGATACCAAAATGTTAGGTTTCCATTATTTGGTCCGACCACTTTATATCCAAAATGAACCAGCCAATGAAAAGAAATAAAAATTATATTGATTATTATCATAAATTTAAACACATCTAATTGCCCAATAAAATCAATTAGGCAACCTAAGCTTCCTGATTAGT
This sequence comes from Schmidtea mediterranea, assembly GCA_022537955.1. NCBI lineage: Eukaryota > Metazoa > Platyhelminthes > Tricladida > Dugesiidae > Schmidtea > Schmidtea mediterranea. Next base: position 131,754,612 of record CM039680.1, read on the forward strand.
GTCTGGAGTGCTTGCTCTGCTTATCGGCGAATAAACCGTGTTGTATTCATTGGTAAATATGTCTCGGTTGTTCGACATCGAGTATGACAAATATTGATTTTGATGCTGCTGCTGTTGCTGTTGTTGTTGCTGTAAAAATAATCGTTCAATAACTTGGCTATTTTTGAGTGCCATTAATGCTTCTTGTTGTCGTTTGGCATCCAATATAGCTTCTTCTTCTTTGATCCGATCCTTAATTTCCCGCTGAAAACCCAACAGTTCACCGATTTCATGTTTCAGGTTATTATTATGAGCTTCAACTCTTGCTTGCTCTCGAATCAGCTTCCTTGCTTCAGAAAAAAATCCACTCGGTGAATCAGCATGGATTCCAAGCTGAAAGAAAAATTTTAAACATATCACTAAAAAATTTTCTGAGATAAAAAAATACTTTCTGAAGATGGCAAGTTAAAAGTGAGACTCCTTCTTTGTGTAGTTTTGGAATTTGAGCCTCAAGGTCACGAACTCGGGCGCTAAATTGTTCACGGAGTGCCAATTGATTGGTTATTTCCATCATAAGAGTGTTTCTATAGCTTTCGGACGACATAATTGAAATATGTCGCATTAATTTATGCTTGACCAATTCTGTAAATGCTCAATATTATGAATTGGTTTATATAAAAAGTCATATTTGTAACAATTATTTGAAAGATTCTTTCAGTGAGCTTAAGGTTCAAAAAAGTTGGTTATTGTAAAGACCTTCAAAAATCCACATTTCTGAATAAATAATTCGATTATTTCCAAAAGTTAACTACATAAGAACTGATGATAATGTCGGCCAGTAATGTAATTGTATTTGGGAATTTGACAAATAAAGATTTATTATTGAATAAAGATTATTTGAGTTAATTTATATTTTGTCTTTAACCAGTCGTCTTTTATTTGGATTTATTCTTGTTTATAAAATGAGTGACACAGAAAAGAAAATTTGTGGATTTATTCATCTTCTTAGTAAAAAACCTTCATGTAAATGTTTCGGATATTCATCCGGTTGCAGATTTGGAAATTCGTGCCATTTTAATCATGAAAGAATTCTATTTAAGTGTATTGAAAATTATGAAAATGGAATAACAGATGATATTAAAGAAGATCATAAAGGATATTTGCATCAAAGCAAATTAACTAGAACAAACAACAAAAAATCAATTACCATTAATTAGTATTTCAATTAAATTTAAGTAATTTATTTCAATTCAATCAAAGTATTAATTATTTATAAATCAATTCTACTATACAATATTCAATAAAACGTATAAAATTTAACTAGTATCAGTAAATAGTACATGTCTACTTGAAAAAAAAACATAAATTATGGACGAGAACACAAATAAAGGGCAGCGTTACATTGGAAAACAGGAAAAATATTTTTGGATAATAAAAATAGAATAAAAACAGATAAGTCAGTTATCATAAATTATATGGGAAGTTAAAATTTATATTTTTTAAAATATTTTTTTAATTTAGGATTTTTATTCAAAGAAAGTTTTATTTAATATGAATTTCAGATAATTTATATAATAATTAATATTCAAAACGATAAAATTTACATAATTTCATTTAAATGTAGATTTTTATAAAATGTTTTTTAACAAATAATTTAGAGAAATTTTTTATTGATTTCAGTAATTTTCTCCCTATTTCGTGACTTCGATCAATTTTTTTTATAAATTTCTGATTATCTAAAAATATTTAACTTATTAATTATAAATTATGGTTTTCGAGGACATTCTTCTACATTTTCAATTATTTTTAAAAGTGAAAAATTGGAATTTTATAAAGTAAACTATGATCTATATTGGTCTTCTTTGTTCCTCGTAACGAGAAAAAGCGTTACAAATATATCCTGAAATTGCATATTGTATTCTATTTTTCTCAGTCAAATAATTTTCTGCTTTTTATATTAAATTACTTAATTTGTTTCGGTGTCCATAATTTTTGTCCTCGTCTCAAGTGTAGTTAATTTTAATTAATTTTGTAAATAAATTATTTCCTATAGTAGACCTTAATTTGTAATTAAACTACTGATAATTTTTGATAACTGATGTAATAAATAATCCACACAAGGGGACAAAAAATTATGGATAGCAATTATTTATTAGGGCATTTTTAATTATAATATGATATTTCAGGATATTAAGCTCATTATCACATTCCACCTTTCCATGAGTACGATAGAATCAAAGTGCGAGCAATGTAAATATAATTTATTCAAACAAAAATACAAAAAAATATTTTAGATTACCAAAATGATGGAAAATATAATAAATGCATAGAAAAACGAAATTTTTTAGTTAATTACTTATTTTAAAGTTAAATATTTTTAGGTATTTAAAAATTGATTAAAAAAAGATTGATAGATGTTCTCGGAACGAAGAGAAAATTATTAGTGGCATTAGAAAATTTTCCGAAATTATTTGTGAATGAAAACATTTTATAAGAGATTTAAAAATCTGCATTTAAATAAAAAAAAAGCATAAATGACCTGAATTTTATAATCAATACGAAATTTATATAAAAAAATATTAATGTTAAAAAATAAAATATTTAATTTATAAAAGCTGGTGTAAATGATTTAATTACAATATTTTGTTACACTCGCCAAATCCGCATCTACATGTTGCTCCCTAAATGTTTTTTTGCATACAGATGTTATTTCAAAATTGACGCTTCATTCCAAAAAAGGTTGCGGGCATGTATGTCATCTAGAATTTTATAAAATTAAACTATAAATATTCGATCAATAGTGAAATGAGATAATCAAACATTTTTGTCTAAAGATCGATAGAGTTTGAAAATGTTTCAAAGGAATTTCTAACTATGATGCAAAATCCAAAAATTGCATCAATAATAGCAAATAAATTGTGATATTAATCGAAATAAACCTCACCGAGATATTGGTTGACAACAACAGGTACCACTTGTTCACTATGACCAATATTTAGATTTTCTTTCAGAGAATCCGCATATTGCATAGCGTCGTCGATTCGAGTGAAATTTATCGGTGTATATTGCGATGCAAATTTTCCCATGTCACCTTCGGAATTGACTGATGGAATTTTGCTATCAACACTGTCCATTGCTGCTTGGTAGAGCATATTGATGTTAGTGGCATTCGCATCGATAGGTGCAACATTTTCATCGGATTGCACAACTATTTTCTCTTCGTTAAACCGGCCTTCATTTTTTCTCATCCTTCCTCGCTTTTTCCCCGGTGAAATTTCCTGGGATACGGAATCTTTTTTGCCTAATTTTTAGTTTGTCCATTGTAATTATACAGATGGAATTTATAAGTGATTACCGGAATTTATTGAGTCATTGGATCCTTCTGATGAAGATAGAGGTCGTTTTTTTGAATAACGTAACAACCGTTCACTTTCCCGGCGACCGGGAGAATCTTTTTTATTATCCACGGATTTCGTAAGTCGACGAGATGCAAGGTCTTTAATTACTGCTGGTTCATTGTGAAGTTGAAGAGATCGATCTAAAGACTGAGATTTTGTTGTACCTGACAATTGTTTTAGTAAGTCATTAAAATCTTATATTATTAATAAACATTGCTCGGTGCTACTTATAATAGCTTCAGTTTTTATTTGCTTCTGTTTTTGAGATTTGGGCCCACTTAAACTATCTTCATTTTCCTACACCATGGGCATTTATTAAAATTATTAAAAATCCAATGAAATAGCTAACTCGGTTCTGTTTATATTTGGCAAAATAATCTTCAAGCTGAAATGAAAATTATGAAAAATAAGGAATGAAATTATTCAGAAAACAATTTCAATAAATATCAAGAATAAAAAACTAATAAGACAAAGAAAAATTTCAGAGAAACTCTAATAAAAAAATGAAGATGAATTTTAAGTAGTTGGTTATGGGAAGATCCCAGTGGCTTTTAAAATGTGTGCAAATATCCTAAATCCCAAGTTTTGATGAGTATTCCACTGATATATATATATCCGGAAATTAAAAGCACCAATGAATGGTGCCATCGGTTCTAATTAATAGATAATATCGAAATATGATAGAATTGCTCATTGTTATTCATAGCTTTTTACATAATAATCATAATGAATAGGAAAACGAATGCAATTTAGTTGGTATTTATTAATGATTTAAAGATAAAAATTTATCTAAAATATCAAAACTAAACACGTGTGTAAAATAGATAATCGTTTTATGGTACTTTTGAATAATAGAAAAATTTTAAAAATAATTTTTGAATACCTGATTTAGAAAGGAAAGGAAGATAAAAAATGAAAAAGGTTTGACTGATAAATAAATATATTTTTCAGAAATATGGAAATTAATTTTGCGGCCTTTATAATTCATATTTATCAATGCATAAAACTTAAAATGCTGCTACAGATTTTCCAAAAAAATTGTATGCCTCATTGCCTATATTATACTTATCTTTGAAAAAAAGAACATTTAAAAAATACAGCACCTGGCTAAACTAGTGACAGAGACGTTCCAAAATATTTAGAATCTGTATTTATTTAACCATAAAATTAAACAATTTCAATTTAACGTTTACATATTTAATTTGTGCGAATTATTAAGTTCTCAAAATGATCGGTTTATGTAAGTCAAAAATAAAAATGTGAATTTTGAGAGATATATAAATATAATTTTTAGTAAATAAATTAAATTTATGTATAATTTATATCGCCTTTAAGACAGCTTATAATGTTCCTTCAGGAGAAGTGTCATGGTTTGGACATTCAAAATATAAATACCCAGATTTACCCAAATATATTAGAATAATTCTCGTAGATTTCATAAATTTCAACGAGCTTACGATGCTTGTTACTCTTCAAAGCAAAAACAAACTTGATTAACCGATAGTAAAATAAGAATTATTAGTCGAAAAGTTGATTATCTAGACTTAATATCACATAAAATATTTGCGGACTATGATTGTATGCTGATTTTATACAAATGAAATGAATCATTAAAACAAAAAAAATATATTAAAAGCCCATTATTAAATAACAGTATGAAAATACAGACATATTTTGTGTTACTACTTCAAAATTATTCATTACAAAGTAATCATTAATTTTATATGTCATACATATTGCATATTATACAATAGTGGTTCCTAGTTTTTTTAAGTAATCTACATCTCTTGAAAAAATATGCTTGTATTTCTTTACACCAATTTCCAGATTATAACAATTAGTGTTAATTTCTTCGTAAATGTACATTTTAAACGTTTGGCCTCGGAGCGTTCAAATTGGTGGTAGCTAAAATGAGCTAAAGTTCTCAAAAGTCGATAAGATTTCTAAATTTTCGAAAATTTAGAAATCTCACTAGCACACGAACCACTGATACACATGTATATTATTCAGATAGATCATATAATATAAAATGAAACCTTTTCCATCAAAAATACGGATATATTAATGATAATTAAATAATTTGAGTATTAAAAGCATATTTATTAAAGAAAAATTATATTCACTATTTTTTGCAGTTCATAAAAGTATTGAAATTTGAAATATATTTGAGATGTCTCAATAAAGCATCCTAAATTAAATTTTTCACCGACAACTTGTTTACAAGTCTACAATTTCATTTTGTAATTAATAATTCTTATAAAACCATGGCAACTACAATTAATTATAAAAAAATCTAATAAAGTCATCATAGCTTAGAATTCATTTAGTTTTTCCAGATTATTTTCTTACTTTTATAACTCGAATAAACAACGTCTTGATACTTAATTAATACTGGTCGCCCCCACTTAATAAGCAATTAAAACAACTACAAATCCATAAAATTTCTGATTGTCATGCCTCTAATAAATAATTTCCCAGATTTATTATGAAAGTCCACATAATTATCAATAAATCCAGGTCTGCTCTTTCTCACAATCAATAATACAATCAATTCCGTTTCATATTGATTTCACATATGGTGGATAAATCAATATGAAATCCAATTTGACCAATACAAAAAATATTACCTGTGGCATATTCAGAGAAAAACGAAATCGAAATGAAATGACGATAAATAAAAAATTCAGCTGGAAAATAATTTTTTGGTATAAACGAAGTGAAATAGGATTATAATGCTAGAGAAAACCAATAAATTAAAGTGAACTCGGAAATCAAATAAAATTATTATCAAATAGTTTCACTGAGAATTTTTGTTTCAATTGATCGATTAATTGAATAGAAATTTTTTTAGAAAATTTTATTTATTTAATAAATTAAAAATAATTTTTATGTGGATGCCAATATTGCATAAAATTTACGGATAATGCACACAATTATTCATTTGACAAATCTATTAACTTGATAAAATATTTAGTGGTATTAGGCCAATTTACTGAAATAATTATATTAAAAAATATGAAGTCAATGAAGTTTAAGGACATTCAAAAAGTGGAGTTAATCACTTCGGTGCATGAATGGTTTCATTCTATGACAACTCAACAAACCTAATTTAATTTTCCAAATCCTATATTATTGTTATTCTAAATCAAATAAGATAAGTTTTACAAAAATATTATTTCATTATTTTAAAATTAAAAGTATATAAATATATCTGTAAGTTATGCTGTGAGTTATTTTAATTTAAAATACACTGTTACAGAGACAATAATAATTTAAATAGAAAGCAAATATATCAATGTATTAGAATCGAGAAAACATTAAGAAAATGAAGCATTTGATTTGTCTCAAATACAGAAATAATGAAGCATTTATATATCATTAAGAATGTCTGGCAAAATTATAATAATACATTTGATCTGCAGCTTAATAGATTCATTTGTATTACTAAGAATTTGTTACTTATTTTTCATTGAATGATTAAAATTATCAATTATATAACTAATATTGCAAACATGAACACATAATGACATAACATAAACTAACAAATAATTAATAATAATAATAATAATAATAATAATAATAATAATAATAACAATAATAATAATAATAATAATAATAATAACAATAATAATAATAATAATAATAATAATAATAATAATAATAATAACAATAATAATAACAATAATAACAATAATAATAATTATTATAAAAATAAACGACCAGACCCATCTATCACAACCTAAAACTAACCATTGAATGATCAACTTGGTGCAAATAATAGCTGAATGGTGAGCATGTCCATGATACCGCATTCTCCATCGCTGTTAAACATTGGACACGCATAATTGATCCGATATCTAGAGAATTCAGTTATAGAAATTTAATATCGTTAACTGACGAGTGTCCGAGTGCTAGAAAACATACACATGCAACACTCAAACACTGATAGCACTTGGACGCCAGCAGGTCTGGTCGCTACATCATTTTAACATTAAATAGCAAGCAATCAGCAAAATATATCGTCTATACATCGAAACAGATCGGAACACGCTTACCATTGACCTGTCTATTTCTTGGACGAAATAGCTAATCGAATTATTGGTCCATGAAACTCGTCCAGTTAAGCATGTACGAGTAGTGACTCTCATTATGGAGCAAATGTCTGTAAGGCATAAAATGATCAAACGGCTCTCGCTTTCTCTCTCACATTTTATCCTTTACGAATCGAATGATTCCATAAGAGCATTAATACAATTATCAGATCATCCATCAGCCAATAAGTTTACAATATAGGGTTACCAGATTTCTCGTATTCAAATCGAAAGATAAAAAATTATTAAATGATATAACAATTTTCATTATGAAAAATAAGCGAAAAGAATACAAATGGATGAATATTATACATAATAGTGTACAATAGTAAAATTTTAATTAAAAATCTGTGAAATAAAAAACCAATTTCCTTTAAAATCGGTGGAAATAAATGATAGAATAGAGAGATTGTCTGGAAATAACTGAGCGATAAAATTTAGAGGCGTGTTTGTTGAACAATGTGCCGTCGTCAAATGCAGGCGATTGTTGGAAATATATTTTATGATTTCACATAAAATATTTTCACTGAATGAATTCCTAAATAAACTCACTTCAGTGGAGATTTTGAAAAAGAAATAGAGAAATATATATTTTTATAAAAATATATGAAATAGTAATTTATTCGATTAGAAATATTACTCATAAAATATTCTGGTAACCCTAGTGCAAATTAATTGTATTAATTATAACAATATATATATAATTTATTGCAAAAATTTACTGAATTTAAAATAGGCAAAATCAAAAATATTTTTTTACGAATATGGAGCATAAATCTTTTTCCAAGTAGACTAAAAAAGGCAGACGACAGGAAAAGTTTTGCCCTTTACATTAATAATATTTAATCAATTATTAACTCTTTCACTCCGGGAAGTATATAATTTAGAGCTAAATACTTTTAAATAATCATTTTGAGACTCGGTATTTTCAATTAGTTGATGGCAGATAATATACGCTAACAAAAATGCCCTTGATCAATCGGAATGAATTAAAATTAACTATGTATTAATTAAGCTATTTATAAATAAATCCCATATTGTTTATAAATACGCGCATATAGGGTTGCCGCAGTGAAAGGGTTAATAAAAAATTTCCTTGTCTTTTATCTCTGCCATTTACATTTGATTGAACATTCTCTAATAATAAAAAATAATTAATATTGACATTATTCCAGCCCTTTTCCAGAATATAATCCAATATTCACTAAATTATCCACTAGGAAAAAACGCGCAACTATAATGTAAACTGGCATGATAATTGAAAAAACAATTACAATGCAGTTTTGTATTTGATAGATTATAGCAGACATTTTCAATAATTAATAATAGTTTTGTTTGGTTTCGATATGCATTTTTAGCCTTGGTTTTATTGCATTTCTATCTTGAATGAAATGATCGAACGGGCAATAATAATTTCATTTCATGCAATCATTCAAGTTTGAATTCACAGAAACAACAAAAGAGAAGGATAGAGAAATGATGACGAATTAGTGAGTTAGAATTCCTCTGGAAACTCAGTGGGCACGACAAAGAAATCAGTTATTAAATGCGACTGTTAGATTTTGTTAGAATTTTACGCGAAACAATATTTTCATTTCTAAAATGATAGGTGGATTGAAAAATGAAATTATAACGAGCAGACATTGTTAAAGAAAATAAATTTGATAAATTAACACAATGAATATGGGAATATTTTTATATTTATTAGATTTTTGTTACAGAATCGGTGATTTTCGAAATTATATTTTTGTTTAAGCTATCAATGACCGATTTATTATGTGGTAAAAAACTCATTTATATACGGCGAAAGTTAACTTTTGTAATGCAATATTATTAATAAATAAAAGCGATTTCGTTTAAATTTTTATGTGTTTTAGACACCTGAAAGCCAATCAGAAAGACTCAATTAAGAATTTCTAAACTCCACCTTAGCATTAAAAATTTTTCACTCAGATAAAATCTAAAAACTTCAGAATATATTACAAAATTTTTAATTTTATTTTTCAACGTTGATCGATAATTTTTAATTATTAAATAAAAAAAGATCGGCAAATCTTAATTTTGTTCTAACGCCTGATAAAAATTGTATCGATATGTTGTAGTTATCCTTAACCCTTTTTAGCCTTTTGAGAGATACATCATGTTGTATTTTAGGAACACAACATATCACAGTTAAACTTTACAATAATAAAAATGAAGCGCATGAGCAATCTCATAATAATAAAAATTATAAAATAAATTAACAAATAAATGTTTTTTTTAAATTGTAAGAATAAATTAAGATATGTATTCTTGTTTTCGAAAACAAAACCCAAGAATTTTATAAAAACAAAATAAAACTGAAATGATGTACGTTTGATTACATTTTTTGCACTATATTTAATATTATAAAATTCTTTGTGAGTTGTTTTCTAAAATTAAAGAAAATTATTTTTCGTTATACTGTTTCATTTTGATATTTGGTCAGAAAGATATAATATCAGAACTCTAAAGCCTTTTAGAATATAAACTACTATATCTACTACCAATATTAATTTCAAAAATAATATAACTTATATTTTATTTGCATTTCATTTTAAACTAAAAAAATTAAATGTTGTCAATGTATCGATTTAAATTTTTTATTAGTAAAAATATTAATAAAATGAAAATTTATGCGTTATGTAAATAAATATACAAACAACTTACATAAATAAATAAACAAACAATAAATGTCAAAAATAAAAGAATAGAATTGTTTTTAAAAGATTTTCCAATTGACGTTTATTTAAATTTTAAAAATTTGTTAATATTACAATGGTAATGAAATTTATTCAAATAAAAACGACAAACGAAAACAATTACTTTTAAATTGACGCAAAATTTGACTGAAATTTGATTAAATGCTAATTTTTATCTGCCAACGGAAAGGTTCAATATTGAAATTGATGTAACGGAAACCCCAGGAGGTCCACAGTTACCTAGCGCATTACACCTTTAATAATTATGAAATCGAGATTGTAGATAATATTGTCGATGATTAAAATGTTCGAAATAATCACTTTTACATTTCAAATCATTACACGAATCCAAAAGGATTTTCTTTGATTCAAATTTCATTAAACGGAGTTTTACCATAAAATTATATCAAAACTTACCTTGTAAGAAATGAATTGGAAACCATCCGACTATTTAGATCCGCTATAAGGATTCCAGCAATCAAAAGAAATGAAAATAGTTTCACAGAATGCTTACACGTGATTTTCAATTAATCTTAAATTGGAATGAATTAAACTTTAAAATTTAATGATTTTAACTTTATTTGTCTGAGGGGATCACATAATATTTCTTAAAAGTCCTACTGATATTTAGAGCTTATAATGTACCGATTTCGAAGTAATTTTAAGAATTTGCGTAACAAAAGCGGGAATTTAAAGAAACGCCACAATAAATCCTTCAACAAAAAAGCCATTTACCAAGAATTCAAAATTTATATAACTTTTATTTTTATTCTAGGAATTTAAGGATTATAACTTTCTCCTATACTGGGACAACCATCGATATAATTTTTATGCCATTATAACTTAATGGATCTGAATGGAGGATTTAAAATTTGGCATCAAGCTCCAGATGGTTATAGGCAGCCTTATATCGAGTTTATAAAGCATTTCGAATGCTTAATTCCCATCAGGTGTTCATGTTCTCTACATCTCTTTTCTCTGACAAGTGTGGTCTATAATCAGCACATTGCTATTATTTTAGATTTCCTCCTCTTCCATCTAGTGCGAATGTACTTTCGGCAATAATACGTTTATATTCATATGATTAGGAAATATTTTAAACCGAAAAATAATTTGATTATTTTAAAACCAGTGAATGGAAAAGCAAAATTTTAAATATTTAATGTGACAACAAAAATTGGACTTATTGATAATAAATTTAGTAGCATAAATAAACATAATGAATGATAAAAAAATTCATAACTGTTGATGCATAGCAACGCAGAGTAATTGCTTCGGTTCATATTTCAGAATTCTGTTTCTATTGTAATAACTATTTTCACAGATAATCAATATTTCTAATAATTTATTGGTTATAAAGAAAAAAGAAAACAAAAATTAAAAGGGGAAAGAATAAGTTTTTCCATAAAATATAAATGATGAATATTGCAACAGATTTCACTTAACTTCCGTTATTTATAAACTTAGTATTATATAGTCTGTTTCATTTATGTGAATATTCTAACTTATTACAATTCCTTATTCAAAAACATATTTTTTTAAATTATAGTAAGTTTTATGCAGAATATTATTTTAAATTATATTAGAAAATTTATAAAAGACGTATTTTCTACAAAATTTGACTATGAATCAGATTTATTTATGGTATTCATTTTAAATTATATTAGAAAATACAATGTCTTTTATAAATAAAAATAAATCAGAGGTGAAAAACAAAAAAGTCTATATAATATATAAGAAAATGTTTTAAAACTCATTATTTGATCTAGCTGAATAGAAAAATAAAAATTACTTGAGATAACCATATGAAAATGGCTGAACCAAATAAATGATGTATTATAGATGATGAAAATACGAAATTAAATCGGGATCAAGGATTAAAATTGAAGACCGGCCAAAAACTCGATAACTTAGAAAATTCAACTCATCTATTTATTGGATAATCGGAGCTACAGAAATATTGAAGATATAAATGATAATGTCGACTTCTTCTTTTAAAGTTTTGCAGGGTATTATGGAACAACTTACCTCTGAAAATCCTATTTCGAAATTTCCCATGCGAAAACATTGTTTAGAAATTATATTATTTTCAGTAGTTATTATTTAAAAAGTTAAAATATAATTAAAATTAACAAATTTCGTTTTTCCAATGAAAATCGAGACTTGTGGCTAAAACATAAACAGGAAAACCGAAAAAAAAATAATCATTAAAAGTAATTAAAAAGTAATCATTAAAATCATTAAATATATAAAATATTCCTCGTGGGTTACCTAATAAAATAATCAATAAAATTATTGATAAAATTGAAAAATTTTATAGTACAGATCTGAACTTTAAGAAAATGCATTACTTAAGGAGTACATAAAAATTGTGCATTTCAAAACCATTTCAAATGAGTACTGCGCTTTCACCTTATTTTAATATAAATTTTAATATATATTGCATTCTCTTATATTAAAATTAGTTTAAATTGTGGATATCGTATGAAACATCCAGTATATATTGACCGTTTGTCATTTAATATAAATAAATATACAATTTTCGATCAAAGGTGAAAATTAAAAACTTTATAACTCATTCAGTTCCAAGTCATTAATAAATAAAAAGCAATAATGTAGAATTAGTTTGACAATCAATACTTGAAACTTTGTGACAATTATTGAATTTATTTTAAAAAAATGTAATAAAAATAGGCTTTTTTCTCAAATTTTGTTCAATTTTTTTTCCATAGACAATTATATAAATTTAATGCTTTTAGTATATGATTGGAAGTTTAAAAAAATGCTAGCAGTAATTATCAAATATTCTCCTGCATTAATTGGAGTTTAATAAATTAATTGAATAATTAATTAATATTAATGAATTGCCTATGATTATGAATAATTATAGCTACTGATTGTGTTGGAATCAGAAACCAATAAATGCGCGCATTTGCAATTACAACTTAAAGCAATTACCAAAAGCACTATTAAAGCTGCCAATAGAAATAGCAGAAAATAATTAAATTTGATTGGTACTGGAAATATTTGATTGATAAAAATCAAATAAATATTCTCGGTACAAATGTTTTTATTTATATATTTATATTTATTGAATATTATTATTAAATAGAGCAATAATGTACGTAGAAGCGAATAATATAAGTATAATTAATAATTAATAATAATAATTATAATAATAATAATAATAATAATAATAATAATTATTATTATTATTATAATAATAATAATAATAATTAATAAATAATAATAATAATAATTAATAATAATAATAATAATAATAATAATAATAAATAATAATAGATAATAATAATAATAAATAATAATAATAAATTCAGCATAAAATTTAAATAATTGGTAAAGCGGCAAATTACACCATAAATGTGTATCACCCATAATCAATAACTTATTATATAATAATCACCAGCAACCTCACCACCATCATCATCATCATTCCCTTTCTCAAGCAGTCATGCAGCAATAAGCAATCTTACCATCTAAATTTCGATCAGTTATGCGAAACTTCAGAGGACAGAATGCTTTCGAGGAAATAATTTTCGCTCCTTCTTTCAATGAGGTAAATCTATTTTTCAATTGGTGATCAACAAGAGGACCGAACGCGAAATTATTGGCAAATATCACAGTTGAATTACTTATAGTTTCTTGGAATTCATCGACTAAAAAGTCACCTTTCAAGAGCTAAATAGAAAAAAGCAAGTAAAGAAAGGTCAAAGGAATTGATAGCGAAAAATTAAATCCTACGAAATGAGAAATGAGTGTCAATTAGCACCCTAACGAATCGAATTGCCGGATCACATGTTGCCGGCATAAATATTTGAACTCATCTAATAACATAAACATTTACATTAAATCTATTCATAATAATTGTAAGTTGAGATTTATCAGACGTTTCCCATGGACACCAAACACGAAATGTTTCCAGGAAGTATTTAAAGTGTTCATAAAAATATTCTTTAAGACAACAATTAATTTTGCAGAGATTTAAAAATTAAGCTTATTTCATTCCCAAAATTGTCAAATTAAGACAGAGTTATGCATATATGTTCATTTCGTGTTATAGAAGGGATTAATATGAAACTCGGTTAGGTCATGTCACATTTCAATAGAAGCAACGCTTGGTAATAATTCAGCAATTTTATAAAAATAATTTGTCCCTTTTGTGAATACACAAGCCGTAGGATAATAATCGGCCGAATGTTCTCCTATTCAGCGAATCATTGCCAAAATACGAAGAGGGATTTATTCCCAACGGTGCTAGACCGTCAATAAGACTTCATCGCAATGCAATAAGTGGAGAGAATATTGCTGCGATGAGAGCTAGTGGTACACCAGATGTAAATATATCGATTCCTCGTCGGTTGCAAGAATTTATGTGGCCAGAACTGGATGGATTTGATTTGAATGGCATTTGGTGCCATTCAGGTGCTGTCGTGTGTCGCGCTGCTGCTGATTTAACACTATCAAGTTAATGCAGGTGAAATTTGGTGAATCGGTAAAATTGGTAAATGTTCTCCTAGAAATTGATAGACTTAACTCCTTTGGACTACTTTTTGCGTGGCCATTTGAAATCAATAACTTATTCAAGCAAATCGCCAATACTTGATGATTTCGAAATGAAGAAAATAAAAATAGTGACCAATAATGAAAATAGAATAAAGGATTCTACTGATAATTTAATATTGTTTATTTTATCATTCTAGAAACAAATGTTACAGTCCGTATCCAGTAAGTGAAATGGAGCTTCTGTTCTTCATGTATTAATAATTATATTAATTCAAATCTATTTTTTAAAACGAATGCATTTATGCAATTAAATTAGCGCTATAATAACGTTAATTCAATGTGTGCGGTCTAAATCGAAAGATAAGTGCTTGTGTGTAAGCTTTGCAGTGCTTGGAATAATAATTATAGAAAATTTCACAACTTTCCAAAAACCTGAAAATCAATGTAGAATAACTATTATTTGAATTAATCGGTTAAAGGCGGTAGGCAAGTGAGCATCCATTAAGAACATCCTCAAAATATTAACATTTTAATAATCCTCAAAAAACAGACATTGTGTATTTTATGAGTAGCAATTATTTATTCAGGCTGAATTAAACTTGAATGAAATTAAATTAAATCTATATATAATATTTAATCGAAAAAATTTAAAAATAGTCAAATTAATTTTGTATCAATTTAAATTAAATTTGTATAAATTGAATTATTGTTGTATTTAAATAAATAAATCTATTATTAAATTAAATATTTAAAACTACAAAAATCGTTGATGTCTTAATCAATCCATGAGTGTAAGCTTCAACAACTTAGAAATATGTTAAAAAGCGTAAAATAAGATAAGTGCTTTAAGGTAAAAAGTCAGTTTTCATTCAGTCTCAAAGAATGTTGCCAAAAAATCACAAATTGAAAAAACAATAATTTGAGGATATTTGAGCATAATTATCAACAAGCAATAAAATTAAAAAATCAATTGAAGTAAAAGATTTTATAAAGAAATATTAAAATAATTAATGTAATTAAGTATCTTAGCTAAATTTAAAATTGTTTAAAAAATAATTTAGTTTTGCTATTTCTAATTTTTAAATAAGATATTTAGTGTAGATTCTAAATTAATTAAAATTATTAAATTAGTGTTAAACTTTACTACTTCTAAGGTGTTTTTAAGTTGTTATTAAAACCTTAAAATTAAATTAACTGAAAATATATCACTCGTTTATAACAAGTGGTTAAACATCACGAGAGAAGGGAGACTTGAGTAAAAAAAAATACTTGGATTATAAAAAAATGACTTCTGATTGTGAAATAAATGAAGGTGTTTTAACAACATCATGGAAATTAGAATTAAAGCTCGACGTTTAAATGAAGATGCAAAATCGAATGAAATTGAAATTGATTGTGAGGAAGAAAACAATAATGCAGATAGAGGCAGTCAATGAGTGTAAAACAAAAATTAGGACATTGAAATATCCATTAAGCAAACTTCTAACCAAGTTTAAAATATCAAATAAAAAATCGAAAGATGTGTTAAATGACGCAGAAAAAGAGAGCATTCATGTAAAATGTAAAAATCATTGTATTAAACGTTACTACGAATGCAAATATTAAATACAATAATAATTCAATTTTATTCAAATTTAATTTAAATTGATATAAAATTAATACGATAAATTTTGAATTTTTTCTCTTAACACTAGAACTACCGAGCCCGTCAAAATGACGGATTTTTATATGGTAGAACTAGGTATATCAAATATGCTGGTAAATCTAGTGGTAAATATTATAGACAGATTTAATTCTATTATACACAAGTTTAGTTCATTTTAATATTGCGAAATGTCCGTTGAAAATATTGATCGATTTCAGATACATAAGGACAAAAAAAAATGATTGGTTCCATTGAATGTGATTGTAAAGACAAAAATTTCCATGTTTACCTGATAAATTAATTTTTAATCTGTCTAAATTTATGATTCAACTTCAGAACTCGATTAATATCAGTGACATTTTAAAACTTACTGTTGTTATTTAACAATAACAGTAACAACACAAGAATTAACCTTCAACACAAAATGCCTTATCAATGCACTATCGGCCAGTGCCAGTTAAAACCAAGGTAAGTAACTCAATGACAAATAGAAATGGTATAGAAACGATGGCAAATAACATAATGAAACATATTCTCGACTTGTATAGGAATATACTTGCTTTCATAGGTTGCGATAAGCATGGCTTTCTGTGTGGATAAGTCTCGATAATTCTTATCAATATATTGGAATGAAATATTCTTAATTATGCTTTACCAAAAACGACTAAACTAAATTAATGAATACAAATATCCAATAAGAGTGGTTGGTTGTATTATCTGTCCATCTAATATCATGCAAAGACAAATTTATAAATTCAATACAAAGTAGGTTGAAAAAGTGAAAAAAATCCCCGTTTAAAAAACCGTATCGATGAGCTACGGCCCCCTTTTCCCTTTCCAACTTGACACGTTTTATGCGATCGAGTTTCAGGGATATATTTACTTTTACTGAGGAATGTAATTTGCAGTCTTTAGCACTAGGAAACTAATCAATAATGTGAAAGAAATTCAAAAATGAATATTTGGCGCTTAAAATACAAATAAAAAGGTAATGGGATGATCAATAGGAGCGAAATGGTTTAAATTCAAGCCATAGCAACCATATTATAATGTTACAGATATTATGTTCTACGTGTCTCTGGTTTGCCGCAAACAATTTTACAAGTAACCATGGCAAAATGAACGCTTGGTAATAATAATCCAGCAATTTTATAAAATAATTTTCCCCTTTTGTGAATACTCAACGCGCACTTTGACAAAATTATGCTCAGAATAATAATCGGCCAAATGTTCTCGCTATTCAGCGAATCGTTGCCAAATACGAAAAGGGATTTATTCCCAACGGTGCTAGACCGTCAATAAGACTTCATCGCAATGCAATAAGTGGAGAGAATATTGCTGCGATGAGAGCTAGTGGTACACCAGATGTAAATATATCGATTCCTCGTCGGTTGCAAGAATTTATGTGGCCAGAACTGGATGGATTTGATTTGAATGGCATTTGGTACCATTCAGGTGCTGTCGTGTGTCGCGCTGCTGCTGATTTAACACTATCAAGTTAATGCAGGTGAAATTTGGTGAATCGGTAAAATTGGTAAATGTTCTCCTAGAAATTGATAGACTTAACTCCTTTGGACTACTTTTTGCGTGGCCATTTGAAATCAATAACTTATTCATATCGAACGATATATTCATGACTTTGGGCAGAATTTATTTGAAACACTACTCGGAAATTGGATTCTTCGAATTCTCTCCAGTAAACGACGCCGATTTGACCAATGATGTGACGTTTCACATTTGGAACATAATGTAACCGTTTGTTGTTTGGAATCTTTTAAAATTCTGGTTCTATCTTAAGCTGCTTTTATTTTATTTCATTTTTAAATCCCATCGTTCCAATTGGAAAACCCTTTCATATATATATATGTGTATATATATATATATGTGTGTGTGTGTGTGTGTTTGTGTGTGTAGCAACCAGATTCAACACTTTTCTTAATTTCCACCGAATGTCAAACCTTTCATCCGATTAAAAAAGTGAATTTACAATTTTTTAATCAAACATAAACAGTAAATTAGATTTCATTAAATGTATATATCGATCATTACAGAGGACACCTAATAAGACCTCATCATAAGCAATGCTTGTGAAGCATAATAATCTGTATAAATGGGATAATGAGAGTGAATAAATAAACGTCTGTTAAACACGTCAATTTTGGGATCGCAAATGAAAATACGGAGAGATAGGGCGGGCGATCGGCTTGGTGGGGGGGGTGAGAGAATGGTTTGGACTGGATAAATTGATTCTACTTTAAATGGAGAGCAATACTAATTTTGGTGTCCAACAAACTATCTGTGTTCTAATAATAAATAGATTTACTAATTGAATAATAGATTCAAAAAGCGAAACAAACAATTTGATTGCTTGACCCATGTCAAGAGATAAATTGAAATACATACTGTGAATGGGTTGTAAGGCTTTCCGAAATATAGCATCAATTTCCTAAATTCCTGCTCCACAATAATAGCGCATTTTGCCGGATAATCAGCCTTCTCTATACCGGCACAAGACTTGCATTCAGTGGACGATGCTACTTGCAATACGACTTGACCGACTCCTATACTCGTAGATCGAATCAATTCCATCAGCAATAAATCAAAGTATTATACCACTTCCTAAATCGATGAACACATCGTCGGGTTTAAATTGAACCCAATTAATGATTTGGTCGACTAATTCGAAAGAAGTCTCTCCGTAGACTTCAGCTGAGAACGGCACATATTGGTTTAATTTATCAGGCTCCTCGACAGCTTTGCTGTAGCAATATTCAATGATATGATGCAAATGATGCCTGTCAGCTCGTCTATTCATAAATGTTGGAGTTGTCTTGGTTTTAGTCCACTAATGATGATGATGATGATGATAATAATAATATCATTGGGTTAATTATTTGAAGGGGAAAATAATAAATGAATTAACAAATTATCGCTAGATCAATGAATCCGGAAGATATTCAGATATAGCGTGACAAAGGGCTTGGCAGTTGTTGGTAGAAAATATAGATTTATTATCGAATATGATTTAATGCCAAGTTTTAAATTGATAAATAAATTTTAATATTTTTCAAATTAAATAAAATTTATACACTTAACGAAAGAAATTGGCATGCAATTGACTTTTTAAATATAATTTTTAAATGATTTCAAAATATTTTTTAGTCGGCAGTCTTGTATTAGCCAATATTATTTCGGTGTATTATTTTTATGTGGGAAATATATAAGGTTACAAAATCGATATAGTTTATTTATAAAAATTAAATAAGTGCTGGGGTTAGGCTATAAGGTTTCGTGTTCTTATAGCATTAGGATGTGATTATATCATATTAAAGAATTCCCCGTAGGATATTTGATTTTAAAATGTCCTTAATCTCGGCTGTTCCATAAAATTTAGCAATATCCACTGAAAATATTCACTGTTTGTATGTGCACTGAAGTAAGGTACAAGTTTTGAATGAATGTTTTCAATTTTTAATAATTTCTTGAACTGTTATGTATGTCTTGTGGTTATTTAAGGAGTATCCATATTTAACAATAATATGCTCATTGAATCCAGCTTTATTGAGAAAAATTAACTTTTCATCTGATATTCGCATAATCCCTACTGCATAAAGGACTCGGGTCTCAATTTGTCGAAATTGATAAACGACTTATTCTAAACCTATTTCCCTAATTAACATTTTCTATGATTTCGTTTTGAATATCTGTGTTAAATGTTGGGTTTTTTCTTCGTGTATCGTTGGCATTGAAAATTATTCCGTTTCCTTAATTTTCCACTATCATTTTTAACTGTCTGTTAATTTGTAAGGCCTCTCGAATATATTTGGTCTTATAACATAATTCCGTAATGTCGCGTAAGGTAATAAATTCATATCGGCTTACGAAATGAATTTACCTACTTAACATTTCAGTATCAACATGAATTGAGTTTAAAAATGCGATATTACATATGCATCAACATAATAGATTCTCAAAGCAAATTATCCACCTCTAAAATGATTTTACTAATCAAACAAATTTTCATTTTCCGATAAATTTCTGATAAAATTACGGGAAGATCAGGTCAAAATAAGATTGTCAAAAATATAAATTGTCATTTGTTTCAGATATTTATAAACGAGTTAGATAAATATGTAACATAGTGAAATTTATGAGTTTGAATGATTCAAGCAATTCAAATGTTTTGTCAGTTTATTATTGTTATACAGAAAATGTCACACAAAATATATAAACCTTCCTTTAATTGTTAATTCTATAAGTTTTAATTGACATTATGATAAATACTATAGCTAATATTATAATATTGACTCCCCCTAACAGTGGGATTAATATGAACAGTAAACAATCATTTCGATAGGAATTTTAGCAGGTAATGTTAAGAGATTGGATAACAGAAAGAAGTGTGGCGAGTAGAGGTTAGAGAAATAGTTTCACGATAGAAGGAACAAAATGAATCAAAAATACCAAATGATAGGATTTATTGAGAATTGTTTGCAACAAACTGGAGTGCATCAATTTATGCTTATTGACGTTAAATGGTTTAGAATTTTTAGTGGAATGAAAATACCCAGAAGAATAAGTGAATAACAAAGACATTATTGAATCTAAATTTTTAAATTGAAACAAATTTAATCGTATTTTTTATTGTTTTACATTTTGATTGCACTAAAGTTTATATTTAAATTTATTATTGGAGCATTAGTGGGACGTAAAATTGGAATTTACACAAATTTTAAATTAAATTTTATTTTGGCCATTAATCTTATGCCAATTGGATCGTTGGAAAAAACTGTCATTTCTATGTTTATTCTAGATTCAGTTTTTCTTAACCCTTAAAGGACCAGAAGTGTCTATCGGACGCATTTCAAATTTAAATATGCGTAAAATAAATTAGTTTTATGTACTATATAAAAAATTTTTATAAAAAGAAATTAAATAAACAATTTAAAAAAGCTTTTCCCTACTGTTATTCATATAAGTGTCCGCTGGACACTAAAGGTTCTTAACGTTATTTTTTCTGGAATTTTAAGTCTTAAACACACTTGCTAGTGGCAAAGAAAAATTTGATTGTTTTCATATTTATGGATCTTTCTAGATATATTCTTAATGAGAAAAATCCAAAATAAATAACTCATGACATAAACGAGTTAATTGGAGACTTATTTAATTTATTCATTCCTTAATGGATTTTTTCATATTAAATTTAACGAGTTTGCATTTTATTATATTACAACCGTAGAAATATAACTAAGATTTTAATTCAGTTTATTGAAAAATATATATTTCCAGATTCCTTCGTTAAATAAAAAAGCTTCATAGAAAAATCGAAGCCACAAATTTGAAAGATGTATTAGAGATTTCAAATTGTTTTAAAATAATTTTTAAAAATTCAATTTCTGCCTTTGTCAGAAAAAAATTATTCCTTGTTGTAATTAAGTGAATCTTATTTATTCGTTGAACATGTTTTTAATAATCGTCTTTATATTGGAAAATGTTGTATATTTTTTTTAATTTATAAAATCTTTATTTTTTAAAGATAATTTTGTATTGAGAAGTGGTAAATGATTTCATTTAATCGGTAATAATTTGTAATGAAAAATGTTTTAATAGAAAATTTTAAAACTAAGTATTCCTAAAAAACGAAACAATTATTAGAAAATTAATAAAACGTAATTATTTTAAATAAATTTTAATAATTTTTAAGTTTACACTGTCAAATTTGAACTGGAAAAATTCAAATTGATAAAAATACGTTTTAGGGTGATTAAAAATGATATATATTTTTAAGACTTATTAATTTATTAATATTTGTTGTAAAACAAATTTGAAAATTAACCTTAATGAAAGGTCGACAATGTCAAAATTAAATTTACTATCGATCGGGTAACGATAACTCATAATTTTAACATCAAGTACTTATGGGTAATGGAAGAAAATATAAAAATATTTCTCTCATGCACAAATTTTATTTCGAGTATATATTTAGTGTATTTATACAGTTTAAATTTTGTAGTTTATAAATAACGCTCTTATTCTTTTTTCGGTTCATGAATTACTAATTATGTTACAACGTACGTTTAACTTTGAATTAATATTTTGATTTAAACGTTAACTGTATAAAATAAATGTCAACAATTTAATTGAAATTAGACAATATATTTATTGAATCAACAGTTTAGATTTTTATAAAATACATGAACTAAAATTATACCTCATCTTTAAGGCTGGTTAATTTTCGATTAAATATCTCTGAAAATTCTTTTACAGAAGAATAACTAAAGACTATATAAGAATAAATTTCGTATGTGACTTAAAACCTTTTTATGTCAATTTTATTATAAAGTGTTAAAAGTTCTTTATCTTGACTTAGATCATCCACATCATTAATAACCCAATGAATAGTATTCACAATAAACTTATTTTCTTCTGTTGCAACTTTTGCATTCTACAAAAGTAAACAAGCATAATTCATTTCCAAATAATTTAAATCATATAAGTAAACCTGTTGCCAGTAAAATACTAACTCATCGGATTTAATATTTGGACTTATAAGACGAATCATTAGATTATTATTTGTCATAACATCAATAAAAATAAAAATTTAAAAATATTTATTATTAGAAATATTAAAACAAGAACAATTTAACAAAATTCGTGGATTTTCATTTCCTTACTTTTTTACTCAGTAAAATTGATTAAATAAATTATAATTATTTTACAAAGTTCAAATTTGGTTGTATTATCAGAAGCATTAAATTTTCTTCAAATTTAAATTTCAAATAAATTTTAACAAATCGAAAATTTATAAAGTTAACTGAAAACTCTAAAGTCAATACTTAAAAAATTCCAGAATATAGCATGTGCTCACTTGAATACAGAAAAAATGTATAAATAATGTGTTTTCAAGCTGTGTTTAAACATACTGTATTTCCCTTGTTATAAGTGTGCGGTTTATGGTCTGGATAACCTTGACCCCAGATGTAACTATTTCCTTATTCCAAATGGTTACCCGTCGCTAGGCAACGTTGGTGATGTAACCACTGGGTTTTGAAATCGCCAAAGGTGAGGGCCACACAGGAACTACTCGACCTCAATCATGGGTCCAACGCACTACCGTTAAAAGGTACGTGTGCGATTTTCTTTCCCTGGTCCCCTTCTGATGTGCCTTATGTCTGTGGTTGTCTCTTGTAACTACCGCTAATTGTAAGTCTGGGTTTTCTTATCAACACAAGGCATATAGATTTTAAATAACATTTATCAATTCTTTATTAAAACAACAAAGTGAAGCGTCGTTAACAAGTTCACGCGTCTTTCATTTGAGCCGCATATCGCTGGGGTCGTTCAGATTTTCCTGGTCGATGCTTAATTGGTTTATTCGCAGACTTAGAGGTGGCTGCCGCGTCTCTATACGCCAGTTGTGCTGGGGCAAATACCAAGGGGTAAGTTACCACCGCGCCCTCTTGGCACGCCGACAACGCTACCTCCAGCCCTCTAATTTCCGTTTTTTGGCTTTGGTTGAGCTGCTTCTCTTCACCCAACCCTTCTGCGCAGCTGTCATTTTTTGGTAAAGGAGTTTTACCCTCCCTGGCTCTACCCAGGTGGCTTTGATTCGTTGAGCCTCTTTAGTCAGCTGGAGTACCTGTTGGTGTAGTTCCGCGTTAATTCTTGCTGGAGAATTTGGTAAGGATTCATGTCTAGAACAAAGACGTAAGATCAATTCTGGTATATACTCGCGAATTATAATTTCTTTATTTAGTCAAGCTTAGACCTGTCGAGTTCGTATTACGCTTATAAATTATTCATGTGACTTTCATATATTTCTTAGACAAGTGAAAACTCGAAGAAAATTATATTCGTATAAAATTTTAATTAATAGATTCCTATTCAACATTGAACTGTTATCTTCGTCCTGGGTGTTCCCGAACATATGGGTGTTCGCGATGATTTCCTGATGGTCGATCTCTTTTCTGCATTCTCCGCGGTAATATCTTTTCCGGGACGACTACATTGATTGCCCTTGTGGTTATATCTAGTCTTGGGTCGTCCAAGTTGAACGAGGTATTGTACAGAGAGGTGTGCCCGTCCGTACTTGGGATTCTTCCCGCAGCTATATCTCTATTGACTTTTTCTAAATGCTTTCTGGCTTTTTCCACTTGCCGGTCCGTCTGCCACTGGTTCTCTTCTAATCGAGCGAGCAGGAATTCGGCCTGGCCTCTGATTTTCAGTGCCGGGTTGCGGCCGGGTTCCCGTTTGATTGCGACGAATTGGAAACTCTCTGACCGGCGAGATCGAGAATCCCGCGTCCCACATCGCTTGTCAACACCGGGCCGCTGAGTGTGCCAGGAATCGTAGCGTGACGCGGGATGCGTCGATCCATGAATCGTCTAAAATGAATAGATCGAAATTATTATTGAATCCTATCTCCGTAACATCTATCGGTCAATTATGGCGAATAATATTCCGTGAAAAGGGTCGTGGGAGTCTCATAGATTCATGGAAGCTAATTACCCGCATTCTAAGATGCAGGGGGCATATGTCCTATTTACAGGATATTCCACTAGCCCACCTTCGTTGACGGGACTTGGGTGCTACGAGTCCTTCCAGCTCTCACTTTTATCGGAATCAGCTATTCGAGATTCGGGTCGCCTGATTTAGGTGAAGATAAATACTCAGGTTAGTCTGGTAGACCCCAAATAGCTGTCAAATGTAGTTTTAGAGGGGTTTCACCGAAGAAATTTAAGTGAGGTAGGGATAACATCCAATCATGGTTCGAGGGCATTTGCTCAAATCTATTTAAGTTAATTTCGTTATATATAACAAAAATATATCGGATCGTGGGTTGAGGCGAGTCTATTTAAATTTGATCCCAGTTTAACTAAGCAATACTCTCAAAATTAATCAGAGTTTCCGTTGTCGGAAGCGCGCAATCCGAGTTGAAAAGGATATTTTTTTCTTTAAGTTAACGCTATTTTACAATCAAATTATTATAAGCATCATTTATATTTTTCGGTATTAAAATTACTTATTTACGAAAATGACGTTCCAAACTAAATTCTCAATGTTATTACTATTATTATAAAAATGACCTTATTAAACTGAATATTGTTACTAGTTTTATTATCATTATTGTTACGATGAAAGTGATCATACTAAATTGAATAATATTACTATCATTATTATTAAGATGAACATAATCTGACTAAATTGAATAATATTATTATCATTAGTATTAAGATGAAAATAGTCCTACCAAGTTAAATAATATCATTATCATTATTATTAAGATGAAAACGATCTTACTAAATTGCACAACCAAAGAATTAAAAGACAGAAGAATTACGAAATCGATTTAAGCTAGCTAATTTTTATTTCCTCGTTTATCAGATCGTAATTGTCGATAATTGATGAGAGCTGGAGTTCCCTAATTGTGGCCGGATCGTCACATGTGTAATAAAACTAAACCTGATCTTTTTAGCTGGGTAGGTTGGGTTTTGGAATCACCATTAAATTTTTGTAGGGTAAAACATTTGAAGGTATACTCGGAAGAAAATGAATTATATTTGAAAAACATTTCATTAAATTCCAAGTCTGCGATGACGTCGGAGTTTACGTATATCCCTCCGCGAGAACTCATGAGTCTGGGTCTCGTAACAACAATTAAGTTTTTATTAATGTGCTATAGAAATTACCGATCTGACTTGGGAATCTTCGTTCCATCGTGATTTCATCGCCTTGCTTCTCTGGGATCTGCCTGAAGATCTACCTGCCGGGTGTCTATAATTTGACTTCATGATAGTAGAGTGTTAAATGATTTCCTTCGTGTGAATCGTAGAATTTATATGACTATCTGTGCACACACGTAAGGGTATTTGGATAGAAAAATTTGGCAGTCTATCTGCTAGCTGGTGCTATCGCGTGTGGGTAATTTCATCGTTATTGATTGGCATTTTTCTAAATGTCAAATCAATCGGCTGGGATTTTATTATGGGATTTATTTCCGAAATTCATTATTATCTCAGCATGGGCCAATCTTCCACTTGTCAAGAATTTACTATTTTTTAAAAGGTAGCTTTACTGTTTATTTGTGATAAATTTTCTATTTATCTTTTAGTCTAATTGATGTCTCTTTGAAGACAATTACCCAGGATTCAATGGCTTTGAAAGAAATGGATGATCTTGTGAAGAATTCTAATGTAAATGGATTTCCCGTTATCGTATCCTATGAATCGCAATATTAAGTTGGGTTAATGACGAGAAGAGATTTAGAGTGGGTAATACGTAAGTGAAAGAATAAATAAAGCTAAATTTAGTTCTTTTAAA
The DNA here is from genome assembly GCA_022537955.1 of Schmidtea mediterranea. NCBI lineage: Eukaryota > Metazoa > Platyhelminthes > Tricladida > Dugesiidae > Schmidtea > Schmidtea mediterranea. The sequence continues at coordinate 131,781,289 of CM039680.1, forward strand.
GTCAGGAAGAACCTCAGAAACCAGTCGTTATAGCTCACATCCACCGATGAATTTTCTTAAATCAGCTGCGATGCCATCAAATTCTCCCCTCTCTCTGAAACAGTTTATATGAAAACATTTTTGATTTGGAAATTTGATTTTTTCTTTGTTTTTATTTTAAAAAATTTGGTTCTTTTTTCTGCAATTGTTGGGTTTATAATAATAGTTTACAACTAGTTGCACTGTTTTAACAAACTCATAAATTATTTATGGATAATGTGGACTCGTATTTATTTATCTTTCAATTGTCATTACTGTTATAACTGTCACCTTCGTCTCAGTCCTTTGAGCATCTATGTTATCAGAGTCGTGTTTATCATTTGAATTTAGCGTCAAAACAATAATCAAACGAGTTGCAAAGATTAATTATTACTAATTTACTTGACAAAAACATTTATTTAAAATTTAATCAATATACTTTTACGAAGAAACATTTAATTACTATTAATTTAATATTTTACCCTTCAATGTAATCAACATGTTTCATATTTGCTCCTGGCCATTAAGTCGCCTTCTAGTTTGAATAAGGGTAATTATCGATAGGACGCTGACTAAATTTACATGACAATTTCGTTTTTTTGGGTCGGGGTTTAAATTTTTTTTTCTTAATTGTCGGAATTTATGACACTGTGAAGCTTGTCGTGCTAATATAGTAACTCTCTGAGTTTGGAAATTTAAATCATTTGATTTTAATCTTTTATTTTTACGAGTTATCGACATATCAACGACTTCTCCGCACGAATTTCGCCGTTACCTTCCCTTTGTTAATCTTAGGATAAAATTGTGTCAATATTAAGAGTTTATGAGTGCCAACTGGACTACTCGGTGTTTTGATTTTGAGCCGTTTGTTACCAAAATTTTAGGTCAAATTTATTGGAAGTGAGTGATGATGAAATAGTCAAAAGACTATTCCCTCTTCAACCCATTTCCCCTATACGGAATTGTAATTTACGTTTCAGCTACTGCGTTCTCACACCGTAGCCTTCGCGGGCATGAATCATTGGCGGACTTACACCGCACTTACACGATTCGATTGGGTATGTAAAGTTTAATAACTTGTAGTGATGTGTCGGCTGTGGGCCAGAAAAATTTCGACAAAAATGGTTTCATTTTAATAACCTTTATTGAAATATAATAGACCACAATTGATATAACATAGTTCATCATCCATAATAACATTGTAACGCTTTCCCCACGCCGACGCCCAAGCAGAGCTCATACGAGGTTGCAGGAACGCGACGTGGAAAACGTTTTCGAGCATTCCTACACTCACATTTAAAATTTCGTTGATTTTCCACTGGTTAAGACTGGTTCAAGTTTTTAAAACTGAAAAACTGTTTAAAATTATGTGAAAATGAATCGGTATATATGCCTATTGTACGACCCTAACCTTGCGTGTTAAATTTGATGTAGTAAAACAAAATTTGACCTTGTGATTTTATAGTATATTGTTGGGGCCAGAACACAAACGGCCTTGAAAAATGTTTAAATGGATCGGTAACATACATGCAAATCTAACATGCAGTTTTAAATTCAAACCTATGTAAAGATCAATTAAACCTAACAAAACATGAGAGAAAAGCAATTACATATAAAATAATAAACATAAAAATAAATTAAAATAATAACAAAACGCAACAAGATCCGCACGATACAAATACAAACATAACACGAAAACCCAACAAATTCGACCGAAATTTGATAATTGAACAAAAATGAAAATTTCGTGAAAATGAAATTTAAATCAAAGAATTTGAATTAGAAATAATTCAATAAAAATTTCAAATAAAAAATTATCAAAATAAATTAGAAAAAAATAAAATTAAGATTAGAATACACTAGAAAATATCAAGGTCGAATTTTGTTTTACTAAATCAAAAAAATTTTTAGCTATTTTTAAAACCATTTTTGAACCATTTTTAAACCATTTTGAATCTATTTTAGGTGAGTGAGAGTTTTATTTGGAACTCTCTCTCCACGTCCCATCCTCGCAACCTCCGTAGAGCTCTGCTTGGATGTCGACGTGGGGAGAGATGTATTTTTATTTGGTATGATGATTTGGCAAGTAATTTGTTATATTGCTTTTTAATATATTAATAAATATTTATAAAACATAAAATCAGTTTGTTTTTCATAAATTAATTGTTTTATTGTCGAAATTTTTCCGGCCCACAGCCAAGACACATCGCAAGTTAGTAAAATCCACATATTATTCAGACTCGTGTAAGTGCGTGGAATATCGCCAATGATATGTGCCCGTGAAGACCCGGCGTGAGGAACGCAGGGATCGGAACGTCAATATTATTCCGTATAGAAGAAAGAAGAAATAAGGAAGGGGTCTTTTGGCTACTTCCTCGTTTCCAGTTTTCTTTAAATTCGACCTAAATTATTCTACATACGGCTCAAAATCACCACACCGAGTAGTCCAGTGGGCACTCATTAACTATAATATGAACACAACGCGCCTAAGGTCAACCAAGGGAAAGATGACGGGAATAAAGAACGAAATCGTTGCTAATTAAAATCAAACATAGTTTCAAACTATTACTGTAAGTCGCTGAAACGATTTATAGGAGTAATTTGAAATATTGAGCGATTTGTTACGAACATACGACACTTGATAAAGTCACATAGGAGTCACGAAATCATATAAATTATTGGTTACAGTGGTTGTCAAGAACCGGGATATAGACTTACATCATAAATCAAATAACATATAGAAATTGACTTATGTTTAAAACCCATAAAGTAGTCATCATAAACCTTTATTATTCCATTAAGAGTCGATCAAAATTATTGAAGTAAGTAGCAAGATAATGCAGCTGTTATAAACATCATGAAAAGTTTACAGAATTTAAGAAAAGTTTAGAGATAAAGTAAATTAAATATTACCCTTTAAAAATTAAAAAATAAAATTAAAGACTTTTTAAAACTTTATTTTATTAAAAATGAAGGACACCCACTTACCAAATCAGCTTCACTACACAGCAAATAGGCATAAGATATCTAAAACCAACAAAACTCTATTAAAATCACGCCGATATGATAGACTTACGATAAATCATGATCACAGGTCAAGGCTCCAGATGATGAGTGTAGCGACCCGACTTTGATGAAGGTTTAGCAGGACCAGAGCTCCATCCAGACCCAAATCCGATTTTCATTGCAGTAACTGATAATTGGCAATACTCCCAAATTGGAAAATAAAATCTGAATAGAGTCTTCACTGAGTAAATCACGAAAACCCGCTAACAAACTTGACTTATTTTTGCCTACTATAAAAATGTTACGAGGAAACCCCAACAATCCCTAAAAATTATACCGAAATTAATTAATTAAATTTATGACATAACTTACTTGACGGTCAGTGAAAATTTAGAAATCAATAAATCTTCCGATAAATCAACCGTATGACCAACAGTTAGGGATAAGGACAACCCAAAACGCGGAGGAAGTAAGGATATCCTGGGAAATATCAGGGTGAATAGGTTTCCCGAACTCATTCGCAGTGTACTCTGAATTTCATTCAACATCAGCTAGAGAAAATTCATTAGGGTAGAGATTAATTAAACAAAACTTACCAGATAACACATCGAATCCGAAATTACAAATTACAAATCCGGTTAATCTGAGACTAATTCAATAAATTTATAATCCATGTGATAAACAAAATTACCTTAATAAAACTCGCCGACATTTCCGCCGATCAATAATATAAACATCCACATCGCCGTTGTCACGCTGCAATCGACATTTCATTCATATTTACCTACCCCGATCATTAGGCACGCACCACAAAGATAAAACGGAAGAAGTGTGCTACGCTCTTACACACCCGCCACTAATATATTACATGCCATCGGGGAAAAGTGCATCATTTTAATCTAGTTGAAAATCATGCAATCACCAAGTAATCAAGAAGAATATTTAGAACCCGATTCCTTGGATATCGCAGAGGTCCTTCCGACGAGTAAATTTTTTGATTTTATTAACGAAATTTTTAATTATACTACCCGAGTATTAGATAGAAAATTTCAGATTCAAAAATAGTATAGTCTTCCACCGCCAAATGAGAACCCGAGAGAGTCATTAGGAAAACCCTCTGGATTAAACTTAATTTCGATAACCTGAGTGATTATGCACATCATAGTAAATCATGGCCTCCCGCACAAATTAATTCCGATACGATAAAACCCCTTTACTTCAACGTTAAGTACAGTAATCATTTTTTGTATTCTATTTGTTAATAAATATGTTCCCATCTTTAGTCTCACAAATCATTAGTAATTCAGGTATTCTAGTTGTTAATTTATTAAATGAAAACTCTTGTTTTGAACCCCAGAAAGAAACGACACGATAATCATTTTGGGAATCTATTCGCTAGTAAATATTCTAAATTTTAGTCACATAGTTTATTAATATTGTGATCATTTTAGGCATTCTATTTTATTGATTCATATTAAAGTTTTAGTCTCATAAAATATTGATATTATAACCGTTTTAGGTATTTTATTTGTTGTAATCGATTCAATAAAAATTCTTAAATTATATAAATTGTTGTCATCACATTCATTCCAAGTATCTTAATTGCTCTAATAAATTGAATATGAACCTTCTTCATCATATACACCCTTCACGACTTAGGAATGCGTACTAGTCCCAATCCGGTTAGTCTCGATATTCCAAATTCCCCATTTTCTCAAAGGATAATTCAAGCCATGAAATCTAAATTTTTTCGCATACGAATAAGTGGGAGAGGTTAATCGGGAAACCACTCGCGTAGAGTCCATATTGCGAACAATGTTAGTAGCTACACTTCAGGTTTCGATTCTGGTAGAGACTAACCGAGTATCAACGCACTCCAACAGTAGTTAGCTTAGTTCCCTTCATTTTAGACCTCGTTGAACATCGAGAAACCTTTGATACTAGGCGATAGTCGAGGAAATTCCACGATAGCGGACCGGATATTTGTTTACAGAGAGACATATTTGATTACAATGTTAAACTTATCAAACTCTCTATTCAGGACGATCCAGAGCTCTCGTTGAGACCCCTACCCATATCGCGGAGCAATGGCGACAGGCCTGGAATCGCGTATATCGAGAGCGATACCCTGATCAGCCCCTGCCAGAAGACAACTGTCGGGAAGATACATCCCTGGCAGAGATCACTATGAGACAATTCAAAGGGACGTCCAGTGAACCGAACCCGTCCCAAGATATTTTAGTTCAGGCACAAGCACTCCTGGACAATCTTCTGAACCACCAGCGCCTCGTCCACTCCTCAGTGGAGCGGGCCAAGAGATACTTAGCCAACGTGAAAGACGACCTGGCAGCGGGGCGTCTAGCAAGCACTTATCCACCTCCCCCGAGGCCGACCCGAAACACCAAGCGGCCAGTATTTGTGATTCAGGGTTACTCCCCGGAAGACGGGATCAAACGATTCTTTGAGGACTCATCGTCCCTAAACAGTGACCGTGAACTATCCGAAATGTTTTTTTTTAATAAACCAATGGAAGTCCGCTTCATTTTTTTTTGTGTTTTTCCAAATTAAATTCGACAAAACTATGTTTAGTATTGATCATATTTTAACTATAAAAATCATTATGAAAGTTTAATTTTTGTTATTCTAGTAATGGACCCGTTAAAATTGCTACAAACAGAATTGACTCAGGCAAGGCAGGCCAACAAAAATCTCCACGACCAACTCGTCCAACTAGCCCGGGAAACCCAAAAAAACCAAGGCTACTTGGATAGAGCCGAAGAGGGTCAAATCGCTATATCAAAAACTTACCGCGGCACAGAAGGGGTGGGCAGAAGAGAAGCAATTGGTCCAAGGCCTAAGGATCCAAATAAAGGGGCTGGAGGTAGCGTTGTCCACCTGTCAAGAGGGGGCGGCGGTGACCTACTCACTAGTCTTCGCCCCTGCTTAATTGGCCTACCGCGAGGCGATTTCCACTCCATCAACAATCTTAACGTCAACTCCTACCACGACCACTACTCCAATCACAACAGTAACGAGCAGTCATCGACCTGGACGTAAGGAGCGGGCTAAGCGCCGAGCCGCTCGATTGTCAGATAAGCATGGACTGTCATAGGTCATGTATTTAATTGATTAATAAAACGGGATTGAGATTGTAAATTCTATGTATATATTGTTACATTTATATAATCTTAGTTGTTTGAAATGACATTTTAAAAGGGTTTAAATAAGGGACACTGCCATATTTTGTTCCAAACTAACGCTGTCAACACAGTAAGATAAACGATAGAAATTTCGACATAAGGGGACCAAATGACTTAAAGCGAGCACAAGTCTTCTAACGACGGCTCGTTGGACCCAGGGATTTGTCCGAGCAATTACAGCAATAGTAATATCGCTCACTTTTTGCGGACAGTCCACTCACTCGAACACATTCCCAACGTTGCCTAGCAACGGGTGCCGAGTGGTAAGGAGAGAGTATTTATATGGCGTTACCTGGGTAACTAGGAGGACCTCAACAAACATTCAACCTCGGTAACCCACCAATATTCTAATCTTAATTTAATATTTTTGTAATTTAATTTGACAATTTTATTTTTAATTTTTTAATTGAATTGTTTCCAATTCAAATTATTTAATTTTTGTTCCATTTTTATGGATTTTCGCTTTTTTTGGTAAATTGTCAAATTTCGGTCAAATTTCATGTTCTCATATTATTTCTATGTTTATTTCGTGCGGATCTTGTTGCACTTTGTTATTATTTTAATTTACTTTTGTGTTTCTTGATTTTATATTTAATTGTTTTCTCTCTCATATTTTAGCATGGTTAGTTGATGTTTTATGGGTCTGATTTTAAATCTGCATGTTGTATTTGCGTGCGTGTTACCGATTCATTTAAACAAAATCGTGTCTTGGCCCCACATAACATGCAGATTTAAAAATCAGACCCAGAAACACCAAATAACCACCGTAAAATGCGAGAAAAGACATAATTAAAAATATAAAATCGTAAAACATAAAAGTAAATTAAAATAATGACAAGTGCATCAAGATCCGCACGAAAATGACACAAAAATAACATAACAACAAAAAATTTGGCTGAAAATTGGCAATTCATGAATTAATGAAAATGTTGATTTAAAATAAAATAATTCTGAATAGAAACAATTTAAAATAAAAATCAAACTATAAATTGTCAAGTTAAATCCAGAAAATAATAAAAATTAGAATTAGATTAGACAAATAATATCAAGGTCAAATTTTGTTTTATCGCATCAAATTTAACACGCAAGGTTAGGGTCACAGAATAGGTATAAATACCAATCCATTTTCGCATAAAATTAATCTTAATCGTAAAATCGTAAAATCATAAAATTACGAACCGTTCGCAACAAAGCAGACGCTATTGTAATCACTAATCACTTATTCCTGAGCGTGGAACACCAATTAAATTTGAATTGTGGAAATCGGATAAAGTGAGCATGAATAAAATGCGTACACTATGTAAAAGCTAATTGAAATGTTATGATGAATAATTATACAATACTGAATTATAGACTTAGTATTTGTTTAGTCGAAATTTTTCCGGCCCACAGCCACACAAATCGCAAGTAATCAAAATCATTACATCCCTACCGAGCGATGTAAGTGCGGTTCATCCACCAATAGCTCGTGCCGATGATAGACCTCGCCGTGATTAACGTCGGGTTCAAACGATAAATTCATCGCGTTTATAGGGGCAGCGGGGAGATTGGGGATCCGTCTTTTGGCTGACTCCCTTTCCACTCGCTCCCGAAAATTCGACCTAAACTTATTGTACCTATCGGCTAAAATTACCACCCAGAGTAGTCCAGTGGGCACTATTAATATCTAATATAAACACATGAAGTATCTTAGGGCCAATTTGTGGTTAAAGGGAAGGGGCTGCGGAAATCGATGTAACGATCGTCATAAAATAAACTAGCAGTAGTAGTAATTACCCTGAAAATCTGAGTTCAAATCAACCCCGTAAAGGGAGAACAACCACTCAAAGCCAATAATTAAACCTATTTAAAGTAATCCCTCATCAGTTTAAAACCAAATCCTGCTTTCATGAGTCACGAATAGCGGGCAAAAATTATTAGACATCGAAAATGATACCCATCAACATAGAATCAAATAATGATGCA